>JAJMGN010000213.1:0-162583 GCA_030575015.1 Cephaloascus albidus | reverse complement strand
CTGCTGTGAATATCTCCTTTTAGTTTACCGTCATCATAGAATATCAATTCATTTAATCAGATACACTGAAACTCTTTAAACAATAAATTCAAAAATGGCTCTCAATATTCCACAAGCAAAAAGAGATATCAACATCCAGAGTTTAATGAGTCTTCTTTCAAATATCTATGGATATAGGTACTCTCCTCAAGAAAGATTGGAATTATGTCGTAACTATGAACAGTTTGTATTTAGAGTTTGTTCAGAGAACTCTCATTATTCAGCTCTTATTCAAGCAAAAATGGTTGAGCTTCATCAACTTTCCGGTCAAAAAGTAGGTAAACTCAATGATTTGAAAGATCTTGATTAATAGGTGTTGCCATTGACCTTGGTGTTTATTATCCAATTGCTATTTTGTTGCTTATAGCTTGACATTAAATGTACTTCTTCCTTCTTGTTTCATCACTTATGTAGTATAGCCTTTGTTCAACCTTCCATATACCGTATATATTACACGTATCAGCAGATCAAATGATGATTTCATGAGGAATCATGACACATGTACACTCCTGATGGGTTGCGAAAGACTACGGCATGGGTTTGGAACTTTGGGCTTCATTTAATTCATTTAGTGGTAGTTTAATTCTTATGGTTTATACATCAACCCCGAAAATTTTGAGGTAGCTATATATCAACGAGTACCTCAAATAACCCGACAGGTGAGTACTGTTATTTGAAATCATATCCACAGGTTATAATATATGCTTATTACTGGGCCAGATATAATTGAAGTAGCGATGTCGCAGGATAAAATCAAATATTAACAAAACATGAAGCGCAACAGCGAGTCTTAATTATAATTTGAGCTATATTTAATTGAATAAATGAATGAAATTAATAAATTAAATTTATGATTGTAGGCGCCGGATATTCATGAAGATCATTTCTCAAGATGTATTTTAATTCGTTGCTTAAGTTACGATTAATAACTTTAATATTATACCCTCACAATCCATGATTAACTTCATTTCGTGAATATAATGACGTTAAGTACTGGAGCTAATAGTTAATTAATGGTTTACTCAATATGATATGAAAGATCCAGAATTTCATTCAAGTTGATTATCTTTCAATAGCTCTTCAGAAACGCTTTTTTTATATATAATATATCTATTATAATATTTAAATCGAGTATTGTACTAAAGCTTTTAGATATTGGACATAAGACTAATTATATTTCAAAATGGTCTGTGCCTTCAAATGATAATTCCAGAGCCTGTCGTGAAGTGGTTCAACTTCGCCATGTGCCATGGCCATTAGTCTTTGACATAAAACAACACGCCTTGTGCCTACCTCCCCCTCAAAACAACAGAGCACATCTGGGCTTGGATCCCTGGACAGTAACTTTGAAGATTAATTGTAAGGAAATCTTAAAAATTTTCAAATGTCTTAGTTATTAGTTCAAGATCAGTTTAACAAGTTCAGGCTGGGCGGTCTGCATCTAAAACATGATACAGAATATATGCTATTGAGCTTTTTGTCCTGGGGATTTGTAGGGCATAAGGTGCTCTTTTACATCTGACACAAATAATCTGTTCTCTAATAATGTAAAAAGCACACCTAGGCTTTTGTAAGATGGTATAACATTTGGATCAAATTGCAGCCATCCAATGAATCATTGATCCAACACTTGCCAAAACAATGCTGTATTTATTGGAGTCATATATCCCGTTACGGAAGTCGGTATTCGCGTATCGAATTCTCTCCAGCTTATTATTAAAACACTCTAAATTCTACTTAAAGAATTATAAGTTTAATCCAGGTATATCTTTGTCACAGCCACTGAACTATATTTGCACATCTTCTTATATGTCACACCCAAAGCATTGAGCACTGACAGATAACAGGAGCAATCCAGCCCTCAAAAGGGCCGCCATTGAGCTATTACTATTCTGAGAAAACGATCAATCCGAAATTTCACTATAGTTTTCCAGTTAGACCCATTTTAGTTTTGAAGAAAATCACAAGTTAGTACATGGTTCAGTTACGATTTGAGAGTGGGAAAAAAAGAAATGTAATTTATCGTCCAATGGTTGGGGATTGTCAAGTGTGCTTTTAAATCTAGACTACGGTTTTATCAAAGTTTCCTATAATCTGTTTTTGGTACATCTTAAGATGACTTGTCAAGAATTGATACTAGCATTTTCTAACTGGGGTGGATGGCAAGATTATAAATACCTGGAGTTTGGCCTTGAAAGTTTTCATGATTATTTTCTTCATTCATTAACCATTACCCGATACTCTAACAATTCTCAACCATTGAGAATCTTCCATTCATTCATTAATTAAATTATTATTCCAAAGATGCTTTCAATTTCTAAATCAAATAGAGTAAAGTGTGTCCAAAACTTAATGGACCGTCTTGAGAAACTTGGTGGTTATAAGTATCTGTATCAAGAAAGGTCAGATCTCTGTGTCAAATTTGAAAAATATGTTTATGAAACTTCAGCTTCAAATAAAATCTACATTCATAATATTGAGTACAAATTATATCAACTTTTGATGCTTCAGAATAAGGTGGTGTTCAAAGTTGGTGATTTGGCAAAGCTCACAGCCTAAGTGTATATATCCGAGAGAAAAAGTTTTCAATAAAAGTCTAAGTTTTCATTTTCAAGCTAGTAATTTCCATAATTTTTCATAATTTTTCAGTTTTTTTTGAATCATACGTTTAGCTGCCTATCTTTACGATTATACAAGCGATAAACAAATTACTAATTAGTATATTAGTGACGGGCCTGCCGTTGAGTCCTACGTTATATGATCTTATTATTGAACCGTTTTCACGTTTAGTTCAATCAGGATTGGAGGGAATATCATACAAGTCAACCTCTCATGAGAAAGTCAAGGCTCTCTTTTACGCTGACGATTTTTTAATTTTTAATTTTAAAAACTTTTATTCCGATTCTCCTAACAGAAAATGGTAGTGTCGCAAACAAAATTATATAATAATATCAGCTATAAACACCTGTACCATCAAGGAGTCCAAATCATGGAATGAAATATCTTTGTTAACCCAGTACGTCTTGGGAATGCTGATTTGAGAATTTTAATCAATTTTATCAATAACTTTAGTTAATCTAATCTCTAATTTGAATATCTTTATCTTCAATATAGCTCGTAGAAAGAGAAGCGCCTCATTTAAAACCATATGATCCTGTCGATTAGCCAAAAATATAGTAGCAAAGAGACCAGTGAGACCTAATATTGAAAAGATATTGGTGTATCTGAAAAACTATATTGAAGATAAAGATATTCAAATTAGAGATTAGATTGACTAAAGTTATAGATAAAATTGATTAAAATTCTCAAATCAGCATTCCCAAGACGTACTGGGTTAACAAAGATATTTCATTCCATGATTTGGACTCCTTGATGGTACAGGTGTTTATAGCTGATATTATTATATAATCTTGTTTTCGACACTACCATTTTCTGTTAGGAGAATTGGAATAAAAGTTTTAAAATTAGAGTGTCAACCGGAATATATTTTTGGATTTCGAAGTTCGGAATATTGCAATCTGGCGTAAAATGTTTTTTTCGGAACTCTCATATATTAATGGTTTCCAGCACACCTTTTTTCTTTATTTACACTATAAAAATTATATACACGTCATCTGCCATTATTTATAGTTTTTTTGGTATCATAACCTTTTCGGAATTATTTCTCGGAATCCAGCCTGTTTTTTTGCATTCGGAATCTCGAGAATCGTTTCGAAAAAATGAAATTACCTGGTTTTTAGTTCCGAAGAGTTCGGTTGACACTCTGCTAGTGACTCGTGAGTCGCAGTGATTCGGCAACAACTTACAAATGAAAACTCCAAAAGATCAACAATTATTGATATTCATAAATTGTAGCTTATATTTCCCAATTTTCAAAATCTGGTTTTATAGTGATAAGTTATAGCGTGCCGACATCTTTTATCATTGTAACTTGCAAGAGATAGGAGGGCACTAATTTCAAAATCACACTAAATAGTAAATTGACTTTCGTTCAAGTATCTGGTAGCTCTAGATTTAAAGGTGTAATACGTCTCATGTTATATTTTTACAATATATATTTACACGAAATAAACTTATTACAATTGGTACTAGTATAGCCAGAATAGTGAAACAGTTCATGAGATTATGAGAATATAAGTTACAATAGTAATCATATTATGATCATCGTCCTGTGACAATCCGTAGCGTACAGTTTCAATAACAAACAAATTGGAGTCCTGTCACATGTGTGATATTTATAAATTATTGTCCTTTAGACATCACTACAGTCTAGTTTACCCCAGAAATATATAAGCTTGTAGAATCTTAAATACACTTTGCGATATGACAGCAATACGCTGATAGCAGTTGCAACTTGCCAGTTGAATGTGGCACACAGCGTATATATAAATTGGCAATCTAAATTTATATGATCCACGTCTTCAATGAAAAGGTCCGACTCATCATGTAATATTGTTTCAAAGGTCTGAGACATAAATCTACTTGATTTAAATCGATCGATAATCGTAATTTGTAGTACGTAATATAAATTTGGAAACTTAAATTAAGTAAAGTAAAGATTCAAGTGTCAATTTGTGACAGATTCGAATGAGTGATTCTTCAATTAAACAGTCTGATGATTGGTGCTTGATGATGTTCATTAGTAAGGTGCTACCAGAAACACAAATATCGGCGAATCCTCGAGTCGAATGATGAATCCTCTATACAGTTTGCAACCTTACCGCCATTATTATGCCATTTATGCAGGATATTGAAATCCAACAATCCAAATTTTCAGAGTAGTTACAAATAATTGCAACTTCTGGCGGACCACGGTAAGTGAGTAGGCGGTTGGCCAATCAGCATTTCCACGAGTAGATATACAGGTAACCAGTTTCTATGAACTAAAGAGCATCCAAGTGCTAAGAGCCTGGTAGTATCAATTGGCAATTAGTATTTAGATTGAGTACAACCCACTAAACAGTCGGAGATCACACAGACTTAGACTCTCGGAGAGTGTAGTGGATTATGTCTGTTTAGCTCGACGATTTGTATTTTAGTCAACAGATCTAAGTTCTAATAGGAAATGGCAGTGTACTTCTCTAAGAGATGCATTTTTTATCATATTCTCAGGCTTCTATGATAGTCCAAGACACGTATTGGACATTTGCTACATGTATGATACCACTGTCTCAGTAGTTACAACGTAATACAAAGTAGAAAATTGAGATGTCGCACGATATTCTGAAATCATAAATGCTAGGTGGCAGCTGCGAAAACAATTCAATTGTCTCAGATAGGAGACTCGGGTGGATCAGTGAACACATATACAGCTGTTGTTACGGTTTGGCATTTGCAAAGAGGTTTTATAAGGAGTTTAGCTCAGATTATAAATCTATCATACATTCGAGTACTGTTAGATATCCAACTGTGTGGGAGTAATTAAACTGTACTCTAATATTTCAGTTCGTGTTTTGTGAGTTTCAGTGATGTTAGAAGCCTTTGTTTATAAACAGGCTGCTTAAAATTAAATACATTCAATTGATTTACCACTGGGACTAAATGTGGCCAATATTATAATACAAATAATTTTCTTTTGCATGCTGGTTGGAACATATAAAGACCCGCAGATATCCTCTTCAAGATCCAAGATTTTAAAAAATTCTTCACACAAATCATTGAGTTGATATATACAATATAAAATCGTACAATAGACCAGATCATCATTGTACTTTTCAAATCCAATATAACAAAGAGAACAACAATTTAATACTAAAGATGTCGGACAAATCATGGCAAGATCATATCCCAGTTTCGCAAAGAACAAGATGGGCAGTCAAGTTGGCTGAGTGTGTGCTTGGAGATCGATACAACTCGTATCTGGAAGAAGAAGCTATGCACTTGGGTCAAAAATTTGAGCATTGTGTATTCCATGGTGCTGCGTCTTCAAAGAAACATTACACCGATATGATTGAGTACAAGATGGTACAAATATACGAGAGGAATAAAAAAAGAGGGAAACCGAGAATAGATGATTTGAGAAATGCAGTTTAGTGATTGGCAGCTGCAATGTGTTATAATACGGTGCAAATAGGTTTGAATGAATTGGAGAGTAAAAGTTTTGAATTAAAGAAAATATAAATATATCTGTTGTAGATTGTGATTTGTTACAACTTTCTATAATCTTACAAGTCTGGACTCTGGACTCTGGACTTGGAGGGGCCAAGGCTAGAACCCCCTAGGCGCCTTCGTATTGTAATTTGTGTCAAAGATCTGAAAAAGTCGCTCGAGAGTCGACACAAAATGAAACTTTTCGCAGCTTTTCGCCTTGTCGGGGAAACAGGAAAATAATTATGCAGGATAATGGCCATTGACCATTGGTGAATATGCAACCATTTATCCCATGAATATGACACCTTTCATATCTATTATCGTTGGCAGCGCCACACGAGTTGCCAGCTTGCAATATTATATTTATCAGAGATATCCATTCATTTTCATACAGAAATTCTAATAACTGGCAAATTGTAGCACACTAGGAGGTAACTGCTAATATTCATTGGTCTCACCTGTTCGCTAGCTTAGAAACATGTGCAACTACTTGCGATCAATCAACACAAAACCATATATTCATGTTACATGAATCATGATCATAGAGACATTACTTACTAACTTTTAAGTGGTCACTGGCCAGTCTTGAAATGTTTCCCAACTACCGTGGACTAAGGCTGCCAGACATGGACATTACGAAAGTGAGCATGATCTAGTATGATGTATCACTCTAAGCTATATGTTATATACTAGTTATATGCTAATTATATGCTAATTATAAGTACTTTATAACATATTTAGACAACTTTGTATAATAAGCAATTCTGAATAACATAGCGGTGTTTTAAAGTCTTGTGTAAGATGATCAGCTAATGATATTATGATATAATCTTATAGATGGATCAGTGATATGAAAACACTCTAAGATTTTTCCGATTGATCTATGTATATATATATGATTGCAGCTAGTTAGCGCAACAGCCCATGGATCCAATCGATCAATTATCAATTGATAGGTTTCTATATTAATATTATATTTATTTCCTACCGAAAATTTATAGAGCATACAGCTATATTTTCTTAACACGTATTAATATAATTAGATCTCGCGGAAACAGAAATATTATCATGTCGACGTCAAATCTGGCGAAAATTTCAATTATTTAATTATTTAGTTCTGGAAAGGAAATAGCAAATCTGTTTAACTTAGTGATACCAGAATATTAAGACGCTTCGGACCATTATTCGTCATTTAAGCAGTGTTTATTGCGAACTTTGTTCAATTCATTTCGATCGAATATTAGACTTTTGACTGTTTTCATTTTCGACCATTTTGTTAGCATTTCCCATGCAAAATTTGCCCATTTTGAAACGGTTGCAATAAATTACGAACTCGCGATTCTACTTTTCATTTAAATATATGTTTCAATGAATATTTCCTTTATCTGAGTAGTGATTTATGCTTGTAATTGAGTAAATTATAATAGACTCTCTATATATTTACTAATTTTGTAATATTGTACATCTTTTAAACTTTTTTTGAATATATTATATATTATAAATTAATATATTTTAAGTCATTATAATTCAATAAGCTTATAATTTGTTTTTTTATAATTCCTATAAATTTAATTAAAATTATTATAAAGTCTCTAATTAATATAATCGAATCAAGGGCAGCAAGATATACTACAGTCTAGTGACATGCCAAGCTCTTTGAGTTTGCTGCATTTCAAAATTCCTACCAATTAGAGGTAGAGCTTATTATCAATAATCAATATTTTGACACAATTGTTTAGTTATATATTATTACGTACTTCTTTCAAGTTAAAACAGCCATCTATCAATTAAATTTATCTATACATTCATCCAAAAAGTTCTCTATAATTTTTAATACTCTGCTTCGTGATTCTGCAAGTCGCAGGTTTTTAGTAATGTGGGTTTTTTATATAGAGATCTCTTTAATTATTCAATTATTCAATATACTTGTGTAAAAATATCAATGAGCTAGCTGAATGTCAGTATAAGATCAAATGTTCATTTTAGCTACTAAATTTGAGAATTTTAATTTTGTCTGTATAAATATTGTATATATAATATTCTAGCCTAAATTAAAATTGTGGTAGGTAATATGATATGCGGTTGCAGCAAGTTAATACAACAGTCTGGTTATAAATAATTTCATATTCTATATAGGTTGATTTACGGTGAAATATAGCTGTAACGTCTATCCGTACTTACGACCTCTGTTGGCTGTGCCATTAACAAATTATTACATAACGATTTTCTGACATCTACGATTTTAGCCTCAACGTAAGATGGGGTCATTGAAGGTACTGACAACAGACATGATTGGGGGTAAGAGCTAGCTTTTCATGTGTTGATTATCATTCTTATTGATATTTATTACATAATTCTTGTAATTTGTCATTAATGGTAGTACATCTTAGTACAACTTAATATAATATTTATCCGCGGTGGATATATAATCGCCAATCGCGGCACTATATAGATCAAATAGATGAGGTGCGTTAATAATATAATTATAAATATTGATCTATAACACAAATAATTTTCAAATAGCAGCTATATCTTATACATAGGTCAACAGTCCAAAACACTAATTAGTTAAACAAAAGTTGATTCAGATCATATAGCTGAGATATGATATATATATTTATAAACCAAAAAATTAAAAAGACAATTTGAAGGCACGAATTCGACTATCATAAGCTCATGATATTAAATTATACGAGTACTCGAGTACAGTTATAATTATAATTAATATATATGAGCGCTGCAAACCATGATCAATCATGAATAATTAATATAATATCGAGCAGGCGAAGAAATTTTCGAAACTTTCTTGTACACAATTCTTCTTACAAACAATTCTGTAATTACTAGTTCTTTTATCGTGAGCAAATTTAAACCTGCAGTACTGTTTTTGGTTAAAAGGGTTTCATTCAGAATATCACGATTCACAATTGTCGCAATTAAGATAGCTATGCAGATTATGTCATTAATTAACGATGATCAGTTGCTCTTGAAAACAGTGAGCTGTTTTGGTCAATTATTTTGGAACTCTCAGAGTAAACACGTCTGTAATCATATCAATAAAATATAGTACATTGATCGAAGTATCAAATTATATATCTAGATAAAACTTTATTCTGGACTCGAGCCGCATCGTTGCAGGTTGCAACTCTCCGTCGAGTCTGCTTATGTAATTAATACAGCAGAAGATCAGATAATAAATAGTTGGGTTTGAGGAGTGCTGAATCTTTCATGATATCTGAATTTAATCACTTTAATGAACTTTGATTTGAATATAAGCTGCAAATTTATAAATCTTATTAATCAATCTTGATCAGCTAGGGTCAAAACTAGAAGCTTCTACATTAATCAAAAGTACTTTTGCTTGAATTATCCCGCTAATCAGCTAGAATCTACGATCCTCCGATTTTTATGCCATTTGGAAGTAATTAGTTGTTTTAATAAATAATTGATTTATCATAATTATCCTAATTATTCAAATATGCTTCTAGAATACGACGTTTGATTTTCGAAAACTGATTGATCTATCAATCCGTTAGATTATACCTGCAATAATAAATTAAATACGATCAGACGTAGATCGACAAAGTATGTTGCATAATATACTCGGGGTTTAAACTAATTAATAAAGAGCGAGTTATATGGTGTACCGTGTTAGAGACTAGAGTACATGATTCATGAACACAAGTTACAATAAACATATTTTTGGGTAACAAACTACAGATGTGGCCCGTGGGAACCGGCCCCCGGGGCACTGGCCACACTCACAATTATTACTAGCAGCCTGTTTAATATTTATCATCCTCTCGGCCACTCGCTTATATATTCAGTTCAAGGTGGTTGCAAACTTGAAACATCGGCTTTACACTCTGAAATGAGTTGTAAGGATTCAGGAGCATAACCCATATTTCAAAGACACCAGCAACCTGATATTGTTGATGAACCAAACGGTTTAGGAACATATGGGACTCATGCTTCTACAATATTTGTCTCGTAGTTGAACGCTAATACATTCTTGAATTATAAGCCATTCATATTCCGAAAAATATCTGATTGCCATTGATAAATTATATGACCTTTTCCGTGAACTTGATTAAAACCGTTATTATTCAACGCCAGTTTCCTGATATTAGCCCAACAATGAATGACCAGTAATAACCATAATATAAATTAACCGTTCTGGTCAAACTGCTTTTTGACAGCTTTATTTACCCGTATCCTCACCAAAAATACTTCATCTCCTTAACATTAAAATATAGATCTATGCCGCAATTATACCACTAGTTATATTCTTCTACAATTTAATTGGTTCCTCATTTCTTTGATTACTACTAATCCATCTGTTATACATCTTTTTTTATATGTCTACTAGCGTAAAAGGTTAAAAATTGTGAGCTGTTCGAAAAACGACTATCAATCATAGCTTTAATCATAAACTCATTTGATGATTGTAGAGCAATATATATGTCTTGATTTTCCTTTTATACTTGTACTACTGTATGATGAATAAGAATAATATATCCATTTGAACTAAAGATAATTTGGTTCATCTCAAGAATTTGAATATCGTGGAACTATCCAATAAGCAAGAATTGAAAGGTTGACAAAAAGAATTTAAAAAGAGAAATGCCAGTATATCGTGGCTTTGGGAAACAGGTTTCCTTTACTCACAGCCCCGAGCTCCCAGGACACTATCATTGAGACACTGTCATATAGTTGAACGTGATATTTTTCTTTCGCTGGGGTTAGCTGAAGAGTATGCTCAGAGGATTCAAGGTACTGCTTATGTTATGAGACGAGAGTATGATAACGATAAAGAAAGTAAACAGGAGGATGATTTACAAGGAAAAAAATGATGGTGAACGGGCAAAGTGTTATATATTATTAGTCATTTAGTAAGTTTAGAATGTCGCATGCTCATGTTTTTTTATAGCAATGTAAGGCTGGATACCCTTGATATATTGCCCGAAGCGGATCATTTGAATATGTTACTAGCAGAACCAAATCTTGAGGTTTAAATTTTAATTGATATAAATCCTGACCTTCAATAAATCAATTTTCAGACTTTTATTCAAGCTTATAACAACCTCTATAATATAGTGCTCATATTATCCTCCAGTACTTCCGCCGAAAAATACTTTGCAAGTTTGCACGATCAATATCTTAACATAAAGGAGAACCAAGCAACTCCATACCCAACTGAACAATATATTTTTCTCGAAAGCGCTTGTAAGTTGTATGCAGCCTCGGCCCTCTGATAATTGAATTTTGACGTACTCAGTGAAGACTTTGAAATGATATATCATAGTTAAAAGTAACATGCATATTGAAGTGTTGTGTGCATCGCATTAAAAGATACACTTATAACTGTTTTCATTCCGTTCTTGAGTTAATTAAACGTCGTCATAAATTTTTCAGGAATGATTTTGCCTAATTTGATAAATACGAGACAAAAAGTAATTACTGAGACATAAATTAAATACAGCTAGCTGCGTTATCAAAAATATTTGTGTGCCATATATATTGACCTATATAATTGGTTATAAGATATTGTTGCAGCCATATAACTTTTGGTTACGCAACAAGTCCATAATGTAATATATTTCTAAATATGTTACATTATTAACCTTTTGGGTGCTAATTATATAATCGACGGCGGTGGTGAGAATACTGTAGCTGCATGAGATATTTAAAGCTGCTGCTAATACGACGTATCGTGGTTCAAGATTTTCAATCAGTACAGTTTCCTTCATATAGAGTTATTCTAGCAGCACTTAGCAAACTACTTCTATATTTTAATTGTTCAGAGGTGTCGTCTTTGACAAATATTTTGCTGTTCGACTAGATAAGATCCGGTAAAAGTGAATTGGTTTTGCAGCCAAATCCAAAGCCGAACAGTCTGTTGATATCCTGATTACTTTTTTTATGTTTATACTATTATATAGGCTGCACAACAGTTCTCAAGACAACTTAGACCAACTCTCTAGCATGAACCTCAGCCGAAGTTATGCATCGAGTCACCGGTTAGAATACACAACTAATCATGGACCGATATCGGGCATTACAGGAGTCCTTATCTGAAGACGCCTGTGGACAAGATTATGAGAAGTCGAGATAGCGAAACCATTCAGCAAAGGAAAGATTTAATAATTTTGCCTTTATGCAGTCTCAACGCTTCATATTTTCAGCGAGTTGTCATTTTGCGGTGACTTTCAGGCAAAATAACCTTCAAATGTGACGAACTGAGTACGGGCTGTTTGAGAGCCATTGGTCTTTAAACAATTAAAGCTGCAGAATATGCAGAATATAATCGCAACAACTAATGAGTGATAACAGTCTACAGATTTAGACTTTTAGTGAATGTTGTGTATGTGTATCTTTTATTTCGGTGGATCCTGGCTCTTCTTTTTTGTATATGACCATTGACGTGTATTCTCTGGATTCTGGTTCCATGGAGAGTACGTACTATGAATCTGTCATAAATTAATGTTTGAAATTTGATCAATAAAGATTCGTTCGGTAGATGAGCTATGACCGAGATATAGCTGGAACTCAGGAACATTTTCTTCAAATGGTACTTTTTTCTGTCTTTAAGTTGTGTGTCATTTTCCTAATTATTGAAACTAGAACAGCTAAACTAGGTTCTGGCCCGATTCTGTAAAGCTTTAATATAACAAGAATGCTGAAGCCACAGTTTTACTGTCACTTGGAAATGAAATCTAGCACTACAGATATATGGAAATTTGGCACTAGTTTCAGAGTTTATAAAGGTCCCGATATCTCCTACTTAATATTCTCATAAGGGCTGTTCCTTTGCAACTTCACCAAATCATTCAAATATCTAGTTTCAATCCTTTCAATTAAGTCACATCACCAATATCATGCCACGCCAGTATACAAGACCATCATGGCGCACTTATTTATCCGAAGCAGACAGATTGTTCTTCACAAACTGTATGGTAGAGATCTTAGTATATACTCGCCCACCAGGTTCATCAAGAGAAGCTTTATACGCAGAAGCCAGCGAATATGAGGAGGAAGTTTTTTTTGATCTGAAGTCAGCGGAAGAATATCGTGAAACACTTACAGATACTATGCGTGTTGAGAAGCAAAACTTCATCAAAAAGCAGCATGCAGACAGAATGTAGCTTGGAAGCTCCATATTATAGCCAAATCTCATTCTTACCTAGAACATTGACCAGATTGTATATACGTTTAATTGAAGCATTCAATCAAATATTAAATTGTTATTAAATATTATAACTAACTGTTATCCACAATACGTCCTTATGCTACTTTTCATTTTATTATATTGTTTGAATTACATCGACATGAATATATAATAATTATAGAACTTAATGATCCCTCTGGCCTGCCGCAACTGGGCTTCAATAAATACAATATTAATGATCTATCGGAACAGACATTCGATTGGTTATGGTAAAATATAAAGATGAATTTTGGAGAGAAACTAAAGTTTTTGAATAAATAAAATATATGTATTTCAGCTGATTATAATTAGTGAAGACCCAGTAAACGTAGCTGATTTTTGTCGCACTCATATTTTACAGATCTGAGCAATGATTTGCAACCGTTTATAACTTTCTCTTGATACCCAGTGAGGTAAATGTTGTGATAACATCACCAAGTACAAAATGTGAAGGGAAATCAGTAAAGAAGGCACGAATGAACAAATTTAATATAAGCTGGGCAAAGAATCAAGATAAACAACCCGAATTTGAGGTAGCATTGATAATAAAACATCAAAGTGAATATCGCCGGAAAATCTCTAATAATCGAACATATCTGGCACGAATGATGAAATTATACAAGGCTCGAAGAGGCCAAGTGATGCTAAGTTCTAACATGAATCTATGTACATTATCTCTAGGAATTGCTGCCACGCAGTTGTCAAGAACTAAAGTTTTCTCAGCGTTAGTGATAATAAGCTAGCAGTTCAATGTCCGTCATCAGATTTGCGGCCAACTTATACTGTCACCTGAACTCAAAGTTTCCACCGTAAACTTATAATCGACTTATCACAATTCACAAACCAGAGAATTATAGTTGCGACCCTATTGATTTTATGATTCTATTGCATCCAGAATTTGATGAAACAATAAATTGTGAGAAATCATTTTCCTCTTAAAAACGTCTATAAAGTGACTAGGATAAATGCGCTAGATACTACCTATAAATGTATCAAAGCGACATATATATTGACACGTCCACCATGATCTAGCAAACCACATTTCAGTGAAAAAACCACAAGCAGCTAACCATGTCTACACCATCATCTTTCATGAACAGCCAAATGGCTACTACACCTAATTGGAGAACCCAGATCACTGAAACAGAAAGAAAGTACTGGATCAACGTATTATACAAGACAAAAGCGGCGAATCCTACTTTTTTCCTCAACCACCAAGAGACTTTGTCTCAATGCAAAGAGTTTGAAAGAGATACATATTTCTTACTGACTTCTAAAGAAGAGTATATTATGAAGCATCGGAATTATATACATGTGATGATTACTATGTGGAGACAGTATATTTATGTTATACATGATGGGAAGATACCGGGACTTGGTAGTGCTAAATATTGATTGGGATTAAAGACCAATGGTTAATATGTCTAATCAAAAGGTAAAGTTCCAAGCTATGATTCAATCAACACAAACATCATCAATTAGCTGGCCAAATATCTGGGAAACGAGAGAATGTACGTCGGCCTTATATAATAGAATACGACTATATTATACGATTTAAGGATTCAGAGTTATAACCTATTCAGCATTTGTAATCTTGTTTATTACTACTGTCGATAGAGTAATCATGAAATAAACAACAACCATTCAAGTTTTGAAAATGTAGCTACAGCACACAACTGATTCAATTTAATTTTGCAACCATTTTTTGCCTCGTAAAACTAGCGGTTCGATGCCCTTTTGTAAATATGAAATAGATCCCTCACCGTTAGTGAAACATGTTTCACGAACCACTTATTCCTCAACTTTAGGCATTTGGAGAAACATTTAATTATCTGAAGAGTCAACCTGAGATGAGCGGTACTACTACAATACAATTGCTTCACACAATCCATAAACACAGAGCCCAAAACATTATTTTTAGCTCTAAAAGCTAGATGTGGTGATCATCAATATCCTGAATATGATTTCTTACAAGCTATCTACAAATTGTGATTTATCACTTTTCTCAACTAATTAATTAATCCATGAATAACTATTAACAATTGTGATAAGGGTTGCTTTTTAAGCAATCGAAAGAAAATAAGATGTGTCAAATTTCTCATGGTATTCAAAAACCTACGAGCTAAAAACGACACTTTATCCATATGACTCCTCATGAGCAAAGCTTAATGATATGTGATTAAACCATATATAAGAGATTCCCTCCCTACGTTTGTTATTCATCCGTTGCAAAAATAACATTATCATCCATCTATAATAAGGACAACATGGATAACATCACAAACGAACCAAGTATGAGCTAGCAATTAGGCGTGTCTTCAATAGAAAGAAAAGTTTGGGTCAACAAATTAATGGAAGCATGGACAGTGTTAGAATATCCTCGACCTTATACAATGACAGAATATAAAATCATGTATGATCAGTATGAAGCTCATATATTCAGGACAGCAAAGTCAAAGAAGGAGTATTGTGATACCATACAGATTAGAATATATGATATAATAATTGATAGTGGGTTGAAATATTGGGATATTCCTGAATCTGCTATTTTTTGAAGTTATTTATATAACTTTTGTGGGTATTTTTAATCAAGAGGTGAGTTTGGAATAGATGTTGAAAAAGTTGTTCATATCAATATTTATGAACTGAGCCGAATATACAAGTTGATTATCAATTAATTATCAATTAATTGTTGTAGAATGATGACGGAGCAGCTATGATAAATCTACATTTCCTCAGGTGGCTTTATATACAAGTGAGATACGATGGTTTCAGCAGAGTTAGACAGTTGATGGGCTTCTCTGAGTTGAAGACTGAAGTGATCAGCCTTGCTCAGCTCACCAGCCAATGAAATATGGATCCAATTATAGAGTAGTACGTCTACAAGAAATAAACATGATCTTGAAAGATGTGGGTTGCCAATATGCCATTGGAAAATCTAAGTAAACTCAGTTATCGAGTTAAGTTTGATGAGCTTAATGAGAAGCCACGGCCCACTATAGCTAGGTCTTATTAGTACAGGAGTCCATGATTTGAGATGAATCTGATGAGATCTGTTTGATAAACGTTGATATTTTACTGATTGCAAAATTGTGAAGATCAGCTAAGGTGGTCCTTGCTACTAGCTAGCAGATCATTTGAAAACTGAACCAAATCAATGATTATGCTGTCAAGAAGATTCAAGATTCGAAGCTTTTTGTAAATCTGTATAGTCTATATTTGCACCAGACTTTAGTTAGTTACTTAACAAAGAAGAAAACCTCTTTCTATATTATTTGCAGCCTTCCGCTGGGTATTAGGAGCCATTTATAATCAGTTTTGACAGCCAAAATTCATTTCTTTTAATTAGGTACTTACTACTCAGGCTATTGGTCCGCAATCCTTCTCTCATTGAGCCCCATGGGCCATTGTCACACTGATCCTGAAGCTGATATTTGAGGCACGATTGGCGATCAATCCTTGATCAGCTTCGATGCTGTTGGGGAGACGCTCGACTAAATCACCGAACCCTTCATTGTCATATACGGCCGAACAACAGCTGGAAAACTGACAAAGCGTCAGCACAAAGAGAGCAAACTGTGTAACAAAGAACAGCTACGCGAACTAACCTCTTCTGCTGTGATATACTGAATGATGAATGATTCATTCATGATTCATCCATCCTGAATCAAACGAATCAGAATGGCGCTCAACCACCAAGTCAACCCATAAAACTGGATAGAACTCAATGAAAATGGAGAATTTTGCAGCAAAAATGGCTGGCGGCTGTTAACTCTCGCTCAAAATTAAACCACCAAATCGGAAAATCTGCTTGGCGATGAGGCTGCGAATCGAAATCAGATCGAAATCGCTTTTCAAATTAAACGATCCAAGAAATCAAGTGGGATGGCTGGCGGCTAACCATCAATATGAAAAAAAAAGTGCACACAATCAGCTCTACCTACTTGTGCTAAGCAAGGACTCGCCTCGCATTAATTGCAGCCTTTTTCTATCTATATAAGGACGGCGATGTGTCCTCTGCTACCCAAATAGACTCCTTTCATATCCATATATACTTACTGACAAAGCAAGATGTTGTTATCCCACAAGACCTTATTCCTCATCAACCTCATCAACAGCGCCAGTGCGTTTGACTACTCAAACACAAGCTCTACTCACCATGTATCCTCAGATTTCTCGAGCTCTACCACAGATTACAACTCAATCGCTTTATCTTTAGAATCATCGTTATCGGCGTTATTGACTGCTAAAGTAAACCAATACACATCAGCAAACTCAACTACAAGCTCAGCATCTTTTTCTGCTTCTGCCTCTGCTTCAAGTTCAAGTTTTAGCACTTTGTTATCATCATTGTTATCATTAAACTCCAGCTCCGCTCAAAGCTCAATAGATTCATCAACTTCCAGTCCAAGCTCGAATGTTACATACTCTCACATCGGTGAAACTGCTAAAGCTGTCTCCACACTTGGCACATCAGCTGAATTAACTTCCATCCCATCAACCCTCCCATCCTCATCAACCCTCTCATCCTCATCAACAATCCCATCTTCAATCTCCTCGGGCTCTTCAGCTTCGTTAGAATCAAGTTTAATCGCCGACAACTCCTCAATCGCTACTTCATACTATTACGCTAATCAATCAACTTCTCAGACTACTGAAACAATCAATGATAAGGCGTATACTAGTGATGGTGATATCTCAACCACTGTGGTTACTATAACTTCATGTTCAAATAATGCTTGCGCAACTACTGCTTTTACTACTGGTTATCAAGTTATAAGTTCAAGTTACAGTGGTGAAGTTACAGTATTTACTACTTATTGTCCATTAACCGGTCATCATTCAACATTGAGTTCAACT
The DNA here is from genome assembly GCA_030575015.1 of Cephaloascus albidus. NCBI lineage: Eukaryota > Fungi > Ascomycota > Pichiomycetes > Serinales > Cephaloascaceae > Cephaloascus > Cephaloascus albidus. The sequence goes on along the minus strand of JAJMGN010000213.1, from coordinate 144,387 downwards.
TTGACTTCCACCATCTCAACTGAAAGCTCTTTATCTTGTACTACAAGTGCTGTTTTTTCAACTTCACTCCAAGCTACTGAGGTTAAAAAGTATACTCCATCTTCATCAGTATCAAGTTCTACTACTTCTCCTGTTGCTTCTGGTTCATCTACTACACCATCAACATTTTCTGCTTTATCAACTACATCATCAGCTACTTCCACTTCATCAACAAGTACTTCTCCAGAAGAACACTTTGGCACAACTACAGTTACTATTACTTCATGTTCCAATAATGCTTGCGAAACCACTGCTGTTAAAACTGGATTCTCTCTCTATCCTTCAGGTTCAACTACTTACACTTCATTCTACCCTTTGACTAGCTCTTCAAGCTCAATTGGTTCTTTGACCAGCTCTTCAAGCTCAACTGAAAGCACTTCATCTGAAACTACTGAAACCAAGAAAACAAGAGTCGTATCAACATCCTTAGAAGCTACTTTTTCAAACATCAATAATTTTGGAACTACTGGTACAAACTCACAGTCAACTGAATCTACTATTTTAACTGAATCAAAACCAACAGAATCATCAACAGAATCAACTACTGCAACTGGCTCAACTTCTGCTGCAACTGAGTCTTCAAGTTCAACTGGTGTTACAAGTACCAACACTGATACAACTATGCTCGCTACTACAACATATCTCAAAGCTTTTACTACTGAATCAAGTACTTCCTTGCCAAGTGAATCAACTTCCTCTAGTGAATCTACTACAATCGCTACTACTGAATCAATCTCTACAGGTATCAATAATTTTGGTTCAACTACTACATCATCAATTGAGAATACTGAAAGTACATCAAGTACCCAGATTTCTACTGAAACAACTGGAACTTCAACTGGTACTATTCCAAACACTGGTGTTAATGATCACGGCTCAACAGCATTATCTTCATCTCTTGAAGCTACTTTCTCAATCCACAAAGCTAAGACAACCGAGTGTCCTACATGCTCTGTTTCAACCACTTCAGCTGCTTCAGCTTCATCAACTTCAGTTTGTCCTACTTGTACTGTTTCAACTACTTCGACTGCTTCAACTGCTTCGACTGCTTCAACTTCAGTTTGCCCAACATGCACTATCTCCAGTTCAACACAAGGTTTACAGACTCATTATGGATCATCAACCACTTTGTTAACACTCACTTCATGTGCTTTAAACTCATGTACTACTGAAACTGTTACAACCGGTGTTACTGTCGTCACTACAACTGTCAGTGGTCATGTTACTGAATTTACCACCTACTGTCCATTCTCTAAGAGCGTTGAAGCTACTGTGTCCACTGAAACCGCTTCTTCTTCTTCCTCTGAATTATCAACCATTCCATCTTCAACAATCACAACTACACCATCATTAGAAACTCATTTTGGATCCTCTACAACTTTGGTAACGATCACATCATGTTCAAATAATTTATGTTCCACAAATACTGTCACAACTGGTGTCACTGTTGTTACTACAACTGTTAGTGGTCATGTCACTGAATACACTACTTATTGTCCATTCTCCACAAGTCTTGCTGGTGTTGATACTACTGAAACAATCTCAACTGCTTTAAGTTCAAGTACAAATGAATTAGAAACTCATTATGCTTCCCAAACCACAGTTTTGGAAGTTACTTTATGTCACGGTGGTTCATGTACTACTGAAGCTGTTACAACCGGCGTTGATGTTATCACTACTACTGTTAGCGGAGTTGAAACCATCTATACCACATACTGTCCATTTGCTTCTCTTACTGAATCTGCTTCGTCTGCTACAAATGTTCCATCAGTTGCTACTCCTTCAAACTCAGAAACCGTTATTACAACAACTATCAGCGGAGTTGAAACCATTTACACCACATACTGTCCATTCAGCGGATTAGAATCATCAACATCTCTTTCAGGTGAAGACTTCACATTATCTAGTATAACTGTTGCAGTTCAAACCACAATTCCAACAACTACAAACACTCCAATCACAAGTTATATCGCACATCAAGCCGCTTCATCATCATCTTCATCAAGTTATCCATCTTCTAATGTTGAAGCATACGAAGGTAGTGCTAATAAGGTTGTTGCTTCAAGTTTCGGTGTCTTGGGTCTTGTATTGTTGTTGATATAGACAATTTTTTCCTTAATTTCATAAAAGCAAAAACAAAAAAAACAAAATAATGGGTTAATTTAATTTCTCTCTTCTGCATCTTTTTTTCATCTTTTTTCTTTTACAATTGGTTTTCTTTGGGTCTACATATATGCTGAATTTTATAATTTCATTAATTTTATTGTAGATTCATTATTATGGTATAAAAAACTGTCGTGAATAAATTTGAGTATAATTAAACAGTGGTAAACAACAGACTTCCAAATCGGGAAATATTATAAAAATATCCCAAGATAAATGAAATACAAAATAAGGAGCAACATGAATATATAAATCAAATTTCATAAATCAACCTATTGAATAACTCTTCCAATACATTGATTAGAAGGCAGATAAATATGGCACATACACCAATCGATAGGTTTTTCCACAAGTTCAATCATAAAGTGACGATTGTGTTCACCACCTTGATTCTTTCATCGACTTTGTATACCATGTATAGTGTATCCAACATGAATATCGACTTTGATGGCGATAAAGAAATTGAGGATACAGGGAAAGTGGAGAATACAAAGAATAATAAAAAGGAGAAGAAAGCAAAGACGGACAGGAAGGGAAACGAAGATATTGAATTGGTAGATGAGACAGTAGATAGCAACTCAGTAGAGAACTAGTCAAGAATACAATTATTCAAATATCTATCATCTGTGAGTGTTTCGTTTTGCAAGGAATCATGACGTATCCGTTAACCAGACTACTAACAGGAATAGAAATCCGTGTATCCAGAATTGACTCTCACTAAAGAACGCTCATCCAAAAAATTCAGCTGATGGTGTGACCGTCGTTGTTGTTGGGTATTTAATATATGGTACTATTTTTCTGTATAGTGGTTATGGATGGTTATGAGTGTAGAGCAAATATTCAATATGGAAAGTGCGCAATTAGAGACAGACCATGGTGGTTATACGCAGCTGAACACTATAAAAGTCAGCCAATTCCCTGTCCTGCACTTCTTCTAATGATTTCAGATTTTCCATCCTCATATTTCGGATCTTGAACTTATCTTCAATGATCTTGGATACTCTTCAGAGATGGTGATACCAGGAAGCAGACAAAGATACTGAAAGCAACCGGGCCACACAACATTAGTAATGAAAGCAGGGTAAACCCACAGGTTTGTTCGCGCTCGGAGCAACAGAATCTATAAAAGGAGATCTCTTTGAAGAATTGCACTTCCCTGAAATCAATCCAACAAGAATCACTAATCCACTAATTAATAATTCAACAATACACAATGGTTAAAGCTGTCGCCGTCTTAAGAGGAGACTCAAAAGTCTCAGGAATTGTCAATTTCGAACAAAGTTCAGAAAATGAACCAACCAAAATCACTTGGGAAATCACTGGTAACGATGCTAACGCTTTAAGAGGTTTTCATGTTCACGAATTTGGTGACAACACAAACGGTTGCACTTCTGCCGGTCCTCATTTCAATCCTTTCTCAAAAACCCATGGTGCTCCAGAAGACGATGTTAGACACGTTGGTGATTTAGGTAACATTTCATCTGACTCTAACGGTGTTGCCAAAGGCACTAAACAAGATTCATTAATCAAATTGATTGGTGCTCATTCAATCTTGGGTAGAACCGTTGTTGTTCACGCTGGTACCGATGATTTAGGTAAAGGTGGTCATGAAGATTCCTTGAAAACTGGTAACGCTGGTGGTAGACCTGCTTGTGGTGTTATTGGTATAACTACCAATTAAGTTTTCCCACTGAAGCTTTGAGAGAATAACAATCAGTCTCTTCTATATCTTAATCAATGATTCACGAATATTTGTATTAAATTGGTGTAGATAAGTGTACCGTCCTATTCTAGATGTGCAGCTCTCTTGAAAATTGGATTCATGGTCTTGAAACATACATTTGGGTAATTGATTGGGGCTTGTTAATTTCTACCGCTTAATTATAGAAAGCAGCAACTGGCTGTCTGATAAATTGGCTAAATCATTTTGCATTGAGATGAAAAAGAATACATGAAGAAAGGGGTTATAAGATTATGTTTTTTTTTTAATCCATAGGCAGACTGACTGCAATTGTGGAATTGATTTTCAAGCTCCACCTTAAATTCTCATATATGAGATAGATTTCATCTGGAATAAAAAAGTTGTATACATATTAAGCTAATTCAGATGAATAGAATTAAAAGATACATACTCATACGTACAGCTTCAAAACTGTCTCAAGAGCTCAAACTTTCGCTCTATTTTCAACAAATTTCCATACTATGTAAACAGCTTTATTACAATGCTTTTATTTCGGAAGCTTTTGTTCTGATAAACTGAAATTTCTTTCGAAATGAGTCGTTACAGTTGCTCTTCTCATCACTTGTTAGTTTCAACCATCATCATTACAGTGGACGTTCGATTAAGTAAACTAATTTTCATTTATCGAGATAGAGAATTACCCTGTTTTTTAATGGAATCTTCTGTTCGTTTATCTTCTCCTGAAATAAAGTGCTTCGATTAATCTCTGATGCTCTTGCTGATTATCATTAAGATGACTATTGAAGTGAGTACCATCGAAAATAGAAAGAATGAATCGATCAATTGACTTGATTGAAGAATTAACCGCAAGAGAATTGGCGGGAAAGGTCAGAAAAAAAGAGAGAGACAAATAACTAACTGCGAACAACAGATATTAAAAATTGATAGTTTATTTCTACACGAAACTAAACAAACAATCAAAGATAGACCAATTCCATGGGAAGGTTTATTGAGAACAGATATCTTAACCTCAGAGGAAACAACATGTATGAAATTCTTAGAAAAATATAATCAAAAAAAAGAACAAACTCAAAGAGACCAATCTGATAAAAATAGAGACGCTGAAATATTAGAAAAATTAGATTATTATTCAATCAATTTATTATCCATTTTGAATAAAGTTGGTAGAGATGATGTTATCAAGAATCTTTTAGTTGTGATTAACGAATTTATGATTAATATTCCTGATTTTTTACCTAATTTACTTAAATTATCAGCTTTGGATAAAAACTTACCATACGAACCTTTCTTGAAAAATTTGACCAATAACGACGATGCTATTTGTTTATTATCGTTATATAATTTATGTATCTTGGTTAACTATTCCAAAATTGAAGATGAAGAGGTGTTAAGCAAGATATTTGATGTTTTATCGAATAAATTGCTTTCATCAAATAATATCAATTTGAATTTCATTTCCATTCAATTATTAAAAGAATTATTGATTAATAAGTCATACAAATCAATCTACTGGAACAACCAATTCAAGAATTTCCCAGTTTTGATCAATTGTATCAATGATAAAGGAGATTTACAATTTAAGTATAATTGTCTTTTATGCTTATGGATAATTACATTTGACTCATCAATAAGTAAAGATATAATCAAATACTATCCAGAAGTTATATCAAGTTTACTCAAATCCTCTAAAAATTCAATAAGAGAAAAAATTATTCGTGTTTCAATTGGAATATTAATTAATTTCTTGAATCATTCAAATACTAAGACTATAAAATTGATCTTGATTAATGATGGTATCAATTCAATTAAGAATTTAAATGGTAGAAAATGGACAGATTTAGAGTTGAAACAGGATTTAAATACAATTCAAGATACTTTAAATTCATATATTTTGAAAATGACCTCATTTGATGAATATTTAGCTGAATTAGAATCAGGTGTTTTCACATGGTCGCCAACTCATAAGTCAGTTGAATTTTGGTTGGAAAATTCTAATAAATTCAAAGAAAATAACTGGAACTATACAAATAAGTTAATATCATATTTAAAGAAAAATAATTTACCAAATTTAACATACATTATTATATTAAATGATTTACAATTTTTAATCAACTCATTAAAGGGAGATTTAATTACTTGGTTAACTAAAGAAAACGTTAAATTGGTTATTATGTCATTTATGAATAGTGAAGATAATGAATTAAAATATGAAGCATTAAAAACAACTCAATTATTAGTTACTTATTCATTTAAATGATTGTTTTGTCGTTTTGAACTTTTGTTTCAAATTAATAGATTGTTAAGTTTTTTTCAATTATATATGTTTGTAATTTGAAATCTGAAATATTTTTCTAATCAATTATCAACACCATGAACGGGCAACACCTTTAAGTCTATATCATCACTGCTGTTTACTCTCGAGTCTCGCCTGTCTTCATGGACTACTCACTTAAAACTATTATTAACTATATAGTGTAAATAGTGTTAGCCATTACTCAGCTCTTCAAATGATCGGTTCTTCGTCTAGCTAACAAATAGCATTGGGACTGATTACCAAAACATAGTATAAGCGGTCACGTGATAGTGACATAATCATTTAGTAATTAAATAAATAAAAAATAAAAAGAACATTCGAATTTCGGAGTCAAAAAAGTCTAATTTTAGAAAATTAAAACATTTAATTAGAATAAAAAAAAACTCTGAAGAGCAACGAGAATCGAGATTCATTTGAGCCTTGACTCTTCAGTCTTGACAGGTCACAAAATCGATCCATCATATCATCATATGATAGAGTCATAAGTTTCCAACTGAGTCCAATATCTAATCACAAGATGAAAGACCTAAGATAACTGGACAAGACGAATTATAGGCTGCGTAACCGAAATGTGATCTGAAACAAGTAGATAGAAAAACCTACAATTGAATAACAAAAAAACACTTTATGATTGTTAAAAAATAACTAATAAAAACTGATAAAAATAAACATAAACAAATTAAACCACCATTCTTTTGAAAATAATCAATCTGATCGGAAAGATTGAATTAAACCAAATTAAATTAAATTAAAAATCATCAGATTCTCTCTTATATTCTTTTGACATATCAGCATCTGGAATAGCACCACAGATAGTTTCAACCATAATACCAGTAACTAAATATGGATCAATGTTAGAAGCAGGTCTTCTATCTTCGAAGTACCCGAAACCTTCTTTAGCAACAGATCTTGGGATTCTGATTGAAGCACCTCTGTTAGCAACACCTGATGAAAAGTTTTCCATAGAAGCAGTTTCGTGCTTACCAGTTAATCTTTGATCATTATCAGCACCATATAATGCAATATGTTCCTTATGTCTTTTAGCTAATTTTTCCAAAGCAGCATCAATGAATTTCATACCACCTGGTTTTCTCATGTCAACAGTAGAAACATTAGTATGACAACCAGCACCATTCCAATCACCTTTCAATGGTTTTGGGTGGAAAGAAATCTTAACACCAAATTCTTCGGCAACTCTATGCAATAAATATCTTGAAACCCATAATTCATCACCCATTTTTATACCTTCACATGGACCAACTTGATATTCCCATTGAGAAGGCATAACTTCAGCGTTAATACCTGAAATTTCAATACCAGCGTAAAGACAAGCTCTGTAATGAGCTTCAATGACATCTCTGGCATAAACTTTACCGGTACCAACACCACAGTAGTAAGGACCTTGAGGAGCTGGGAAACCACCCGTTGGCCAAGCATATGGTTGATCAAATTGATCAAATAAGGTATATTCTTGTTCCAAACCGAACCAAATTATTTGATCTTTGTGAGCTTCCATTAATTTGGCACATTCATGTCTATGGTTGAATTTGTTTGGGGTACCATCGTTGTTCCAACATTCTGATAAAACAATAATGTTATCACCTCTTCTGAATGGATCGTTATAAAAGGCAACTGGTCTTAAGTAAACATCTGAATCATGACCTGGAGCTTGCAAAGTTGAAGAACCATCAAAATTCCATTCTGGTAAATCATCTATTGAACTTGGTTTTTTGTTTAATGTTTTACATTTTGATCTCATATCACCTGAACCATCAATCCAGATATATTCAGCTAAGACTTTACCATGTTGAGATAAATCTAAATATTTTGCTAAAGTAGCTGTGTTTTCAGTGACGGAAACCATCTTTTTTTATTATTATTATTATTATTTTTAAAAAATAAAGGGAGTATTTTTTGAATTATAAATTAATTGAAGATTTTTCCAAGTAATTAATTATAAAACAGCAGACTGTTTATATTTAAACAAAAATAAAAATATTAAATTCTCAACTATCAAAAAAAATCATTTATTTGAGGCTTTTTCGAAAATTGACCAATTAAATGTTGGTCACCCGATAAGAAAGGTTGAAGGGCGGAAGGTTCAAAAACTTGAAAAGGGCTCCCCTGTCGTTGACTCTTTTTTTGCTCTCTTATAAAAATATCTCTTCTCAGAGTTACCCTATGAGCAGGAATGTCTCTTCTTCTAAAAAAAAATTTGACTCATATAATTTTATGTACTCATTTGTTCTTTCTGTTCCTTGTATCAGGAATGAGACATGTCACATAACGATAAATGATCACAAAAGAGACAAATTCCGGTTAGGACAATCATTATCCGTTTTTTAACAAATCCGACAAATAGTTTACAAAGATAAATGCGGCAAATAATTTTTCTCTTTCCACATTTGGCGCTTGTGTGACCAGACCAGTTACCTGACCAATGTCTATTGTCTACATTGAATATTCTCATTCCTGTTTGTACTTGTTTGTATGGTATTTTTGAAATACACAAAGAATGAAAGTACCATTTTCAGTAAAATTCTCTTGTAGAGTTTCACTTGGTAAACGACATTGTTATAGCTGGGAACTTTTTAGCACTTATTAACTATTTGTAATTTCGTAATCTGAAATTTGATCTTAACTTATGAATCCTTAACTTTCCCGTCTTCAAATTCGGTTAATTCTTTTCGGAAAATTGAAATAGCTAAAAAACAAAGACAGCTTGAAAGTTAAAGTTAAAATTAAAGTTAAATCCTTAGAAGGTGCAAAAAAGGAACACCATCGCCCATGTTCGAATGCGCGTCGTTCTATAAATAATATCCACCAAGTTGGGACTTAACTGATAGCTGGAATAAAAACAGCAAGCTACTTCTTTGAAAGGTACTGAGAATAGTTCAAATTTTTTTTCAACCACTTCACATCATCAAGACAACGGACTAGACCAAGACACAGAAGAGAGAGGCTATTCACCGTAAAAGAAAAGAAACGAAAGTGAAGATCATGTCAAGATTACTAAACAAAAAACTATACATAATAATTGGTGTAGTAATATCAATATTGTTGATTTTTTCTGTATCTCGTTCCCAAATTGAAATAAAAACAGGAGGTGAAACTTCAGCCAAGTACCTCACTGAACAGGACACGGTTCAAGATGAAAAACAAGAAAAGGTAGCTGATGATGAAGACACCATAGAAAAATATTTAAACTTCAACTTGAATCAAAACAATGAAAAAAATTACAATTCTATAATACTCGCAGATAAAAAGATAAATACTAAACTAACTCAGTTTTACAAACACATTTTCAACAAAATATCTGAAAATGATCCTAAATTCAACAAGATACCAGCTATAAAGGTCGACGACAATGTTTCTGGTGCTAAAGATCCATTAACACACAAGACGTTGTCTCAATACATCAAAATAAGAGAAAAATTTGTCAAGAAATTGAAGCTTTTGCATGAAACCTATTTTTCTTCACTTCCTCAAAAATTCCCTGATGATTTGTATAAAGGCAATGGTATTGTATTTGTTGGTGGAAATGACTACAGTTGGTTATCGTTGTTATCTATCAAATCTTTACGTGGAGCAGGTTCAAAATTACCTATTGAAGTAATGATCCCATCAATCGACGAGTATGAGGTTCAATTTTGTGAAGAAATCTTACCATATTTGAATGCTAAATGTGTATTACTTTCAAATGTTTTTGATGATCCACCAGCAGATGTGAATGATGAAAAATCGAAGGTTAAAGATCATGACAACGATAAAGATATGGATTCCAAAACATGGTTAAAATTAAATTTGAAAAGCTACCAGTACAAGTCCTTAGCTATAATATCATCATCTTTTGAAAATGTTTTGCTTTTGGATAGTGACAATATTATGATCTCGAACCCTGATCTGTGGTTCAATCAAGAACCTTTTACTTCCCACGGGATGGTGTTATGGCCAGATTATTGGAAGCGTTCAACTTCGCCTTATTTCTATGATATCGCTGATATCAACATTGATTATAATAAAAGAGAAAGGGTCGCTGAGCTACCATATTTGGGGTTACCGAACCAACCATCCGATAAATTAAACAAAGATGAAGTACCACTACATGATTTTAAAGGCAGTATACCTGATTACTCAACAGAAAGTGGACAAGTAATGATTAATAAACAAACCCATGTCAAGACTTTGTTACTCAGTTTATATTATAACGTTCATGGGCCTAATTATTACTATAAGTTGTTCAGCCAAGGGCAACAAGGTGAAGGTGATAAAGATACCTTTATAGCAGCTGCTATCAAATCTGGGGAAGATTTCTACCAAGTCAAGCAGGGAATTAGAGCATTTGGATATTTTGACGAAGGCGGATTCCATGGGGTCTGTATGGGACAGAGGAATCCAGTTGAAGACTATGTGATTTATAATGACTATATTGGTAACGTCACTGCATATCAACAACAGCTGCTTGAACCTGAAGGAGAGAAATTGAACAGTGAGGATTTCATGAAGAAATATAATTTTAAGGATGTTAAGGAGTCCAGTTATGTTGCCATGCACTCCAATCATCCTAAGTTGAACCCATTGAAGTTGTTCAATACCAATTTCATGGTCAATAGCAACAATGAAAGGATACGGATGTTCAGTGATTTGGGTCATTTTATAGGCTTTGACTTTGAGTTGAAACAGTGGGAAAGAATGAACTATTTGTTGTGTGACTTGAATTTGCTGTTCAAATGTTTCAACAGTGTGAAGCGAGCTGACCTCTGTGTTGATATCAAGGAACAACTCAAGTTTTTGAGAGAAAATCCCAAGTAATTTGGCCTTTCTTCGCTGTATATATAAAGTGGTGAAGATTATCTAATAAAGTGTGCAATAACCGACAGCTAATATCCTGCATATAATTGATGTAAATTTTAGATTTGAACTCAATGTTAAAACTGTTCAGAGCGCAAAAACAATGAAAATAGTCCCAAACAGAAGGAGACTGCTCACTATTGACTATTGAAAGACAATGCCACACAAAGGGACCACTCGACAGGCTTCTCAATAATATCGCTAACCATGATCCAAGAAATTAGGCTTTTCTGCCATTGCACCGTCCCAAATAGGCAACATCCGTCTCGGTTCTCATACACTAACATCCCAAGCTACGAGCACAAAAATTAAATTTATATGTGTATCCACTGAAGAAACAACATCAAGTACTTCTCAACTTGAAACAACATCCCAAACATCCCGACCATACCAATGTACTGTTTGGCTACATTGGAGCTCACTGTCCCGCACTGTTGTAGCAGCTTAAATATCTGGATAAATCCACGTCCAGGCTCATTTCTTCTCCATTATTAGATACCACTATAAAAACAGCTACTCACCACAAAAATGAAGACTTCTTTAGCTGTGTTGTTCACCTTATCGAGCTTAGCCAAAAGTATATCAATTCCAAGCCCAACTCAAGGTGCTTTGGTGGCTCCTATCACTTATGCTGACCAAACCTACTTTATTCAACTTCAAGTTGGTTCTCAGAAAAAAAATATTACAGCTATTTTAGATACTGGTTCTGCTGATTTATGGGTTGCCAGTGATTATTTTGATTATGAAGATTCTTCCACTTTCCAATACAATAATTCAGATTTCAATATGACTTATGCTGGTGGGAACGTGGTTGCTGGTATATGGGGTAGCGATACCGTTTATTTGAATGGAATCAACGCTGAAGCTGTTGTTAAGAATCAAACTATCGGTGTTGATGAAGTTAACCAATCGGGTGCTGGTTTAATTGGTCTTGGGTTCTTTGGTGAAGAATCTTCTGAATATCCGTATGTTAATTTCCCTCAAAGTCTTGTTGATCAGGGAATAACTGGCCGTAACTTGTATTCAATCTATGGGAACCAAGATTCCGTTGGAAATATCATCTTCGGTGGGTATAGAGAAGGTTTATATGAAGCAAGTTCATTGACTAAATTGATGATGACTCCATACAGAAGTGATTATGAGGTCTTGCCTAACGGTGGTTCTGTTTACAGACTTGATACATTTACCATTTCAGGTATCAATATCTCAAATACAGAAAATACAATCGTCATCTCTGATCAAAGAGTTATCAATATCTTTGACACCGGTTCACCAAACACTTACTTCTCTCCACTTATGTTTCAAAACACAGTCGTTGCTGCCAATTTATATGTTGATGATAGCGGTACTTCATGGGTAGACAAATCTCAATACCAAACCATGAATTTCACATATGATCTCACGGGTGCGAAATTCACAGTTCCATTTTCAATCTTTGTTTATCAAAATGACACAAAATATGAACAAGTCATAAACGGAACCACATACGTTGCTACAAGGCTCCAAGCTAACGACACTCCGTTCTGGGGTAAAGATTTATTGAAGATCTTTTATTTTATAATTGATTTGGAAAACCATCAATTTACAATTGGTAATAAAATAACAAATCCTGGATTCACCAAGCTTGTTGCCGTTAATGATGACATTAATGTCCCTGGGACATCAGCTATTAGTTATAGTGAGATTTTCACAACTACGTATTCTTCACTTGCTGAACCTACTGTCACCAATTGCTTATTTAGTATCTCCACAGGATCAGTCAATAGTACCACCACTGCTGATATTTCAAGTTATTCAACTTTAAGTTCAACACTTACGTCTACGTTGGTCAGTTCACCTATTTCTACTTCTGCTCCAAGTTACTGCCGTAATAAACGTCAATGAATCCAATAGGTGCTGATTATATAATTAGCTGTTGGATTTCTAATTATTAATTCAGCTAATTCATTCTTTCAATAATTAGTTTTATAGTTATATAATATTGATACAGGTTTATGATTTCTTCAGCATATATACATATCCTTCACTTTATATTCCCGCAGATCTACTGGCCTTGGACAATATGATCAATTGATCAATATCAGCTACGTCAGCTGCTTCGTATTAATCAAATATATGTAATTGACCGATGAACGTTGCGCTCCAGCTACCAACTAGGTGTATATACAGCCCTAGGTGAATCTTGATTAATCAGACTGATCAAAATATTTGGATAGTAGGAACTATAGTGTGTTCCTCAACATCTAAATTCAGCTGCTATAGTATGGATATATATATATGTTCACGCGACACTCAGTTTAAATTTTGACTATACAATATTTGTCGAAGTTTGCAACTGAAACCAAATTGTCACTCGTATTGACGGACGTTATAACTTATATGACCTCTTGACTATCACCAATCTGCAATACTAAATGTACGAATAAGGTAACACAATCTGTAATAATGTAAACTAAATAACTTGATTATTCCAAACTATATAAAAGCAGGACTCAGCTATACTTTTCCACCATCATATCTGGGTAACTCTAAACTATCTTAAAGCGAGTTAATATCTTGATACACCAGTTTGAAGTACCTTCTAACATATATATCAATTTCCTCAATATTGCAGCTGATCTGTAATAAGATCAAATTCTTAGTTCTAAAGCGTCTTATATTGTTCCTCATTGTTTTGAGGATCTCCAAACCATGGGCAACAAAGTCAATTTCAAATATTTATTCAAAGGTGGTAATAAAGAGCTATTAACTCGCTTTAAGATCTAATTTAGAGATGCTCAGATATGATGGTGGAAAAGTATATTAGGGTCCTGTATTTATTTCGCATTATATATTTTATCTAGAATGTCCACTCTTTTAGAGTACTAGAAGAGGAATAATTATTTCAAAAAAAAAAAAATAGAGGAATGAACGAAATATATATATGGACATTGGAAAGATTGGTAGACGATACCGTCGGAACACAACCACAGGACAGGGTTCCACGCACCCCAACGCTTCAGCCGCATATCAAAAGGCTGAAAAAAACAATTCCAGTAATCTGCAGATAAACGTATCAAGAATCAAGATTCAAAACAATTTTTCAGTTATTTGATTACAAAAAATAATAAAATATAACCATAAATTGATATGCATCAAACCAAAAACTATTAAATATTAAATACATCTATAAATAATTAATCATAAAAATCATCACTTAAGTGAAACCATTTAAATCAAATCCAAAAACCAGTTCATAAAAAATGCATCATTAAACAAAAAAAAAAATGAATTAAAAAACAAAATAATGATAAAAACAACACATAGTAATTTTTTTAAAGAATTCCATCATCCTCTAACCAGTTTCTAGATCTTTCAACGGCCTTTTCCCATCTTTTCCAGTTTTTTCTTCTGGTATCATCATCTAATTTAGCTTTGAAATCAGCTGGATGATTATTAGCAATATTAGCATTGACATCATCTAAATCAGCCCAAACACGGTCTTCCTTTCTTTCAAAAGCTAAACCTGCAGCAATGGCTGCACCCAAAGCAGTACATTCAGAGATTGAACTTCTTCTAACAGTAACACAAGGACCCAAGATATCAGCTTGGATTTGCATAACTTCATCAGCTTTAGACATACCCCCATCAACGGATAATAAACTTAATGGAGCATCATCTTTACCAATAGCTTCCTCCATGAAATCTTCAGAAGCACCGGCATCACTAGCCATAGCGCGTAAGATGGCTCTGGTTTGGTAGCAGACACCTTCCAAAGCAGCTCTGGCGATATGTGAAGCAGTAGTGTATTGAGTCATACCAAAGATTGTACCCCTGGCACCACCGTCCCAGTACGGAGCGAATAAACCTGAAAAGGCAGGTAAGAAAACAACCCCACCGGTTGAATCAACTTGAGACGCTAATGGACCAATATCACTAGCTTCTTTGATTAATTTTAAATTATCCCTTAACCATTGCACAATTGAACCAGCAACTGCAATGGACCCTTCCAAAGCGAAATGAGGTTTTGAGTCTTCCTTATCACCAAGACTTGGGAACCAGTAAGCGATTGAAGTAATGGCACCATGTTCGGAGATTAATTTCTTAACACCAGTATTGTATAATAAAAATGCACCTGTACCAAAAGTACATTTAGCAGAACCTGGTTTCAAAGCTAATTGGCCAACCATGGACGCAGCTTGATCACCAAGACAGCCCGAGATAGGAATACCTTGAATAGATTTCAATACTTTTTTAGCGTTTGAAGTTAATTGTAAATGGAATCCCAATTTAGTTAAACTTGGTTGTTTGAATGTACCATAAACTTCACTTGATGAGACAATCTTAGGCATGTTGATTTTAGTTGAATCAATTTGCCAGAATTCTAATAATGAATCATCATAATCACAAGTATCTAAGTTCATAAAACTTGTTCGTGCAGCATTAGTAACATCAGAGACGAAATTATGTTCTTTGGTTAAATGATAAATTAACCATGAGTCAATGGTACCAAACATAAGATCACCACTATTTGATTCGTATAATTCTCTAATTTGAGGATCGTTATCTAACAACCATCTTAATTTAGACGCACTGAAATAAGTAGACAATGGTAAACCTGTCTTTTCACGTAATTCTTGTTGTGTTTTATCATCAGTAATTTTCTGTAAATTGTTAATGATTTCAGCAGTTCTTGTATCTGTCCAGACAATACCGTTCGATAAAGGTTTACCAGTTCTCTTTGACCAAACCAAAGTAGTTTCTCTCATGTTGGCGATACCAATACATTTGACTTTATATTTATTGGTAGATTTTGGATCACTATTGATTTTATCCAACGTAACAAGACAAGCAGCAAGACACTGGACAGCGTTGGCTAAAATGTGAACCGGCATACATTCCACCCAACCGGGTTGAGGGAATCTTAAAGTTGGACCCATGGAGGATCTATTATTTTCAATGTTTAAATCATCAGTAACGGTAATGGCAATACCTTCAGCAGAAAAGATTGGAGCCTGATTGATTAAAGATTCTTTTCTTCTGAATTGTTCTTCGTGTTCAATGTCTTCACCTTGAGAAGCAGTTGTAGAGTATTCAATTTGATGTTTAGCTAATTCTCGACCTGTTTTGGTAAAGAGGATTGCTCTTGTTGAAGTAGTACCAATATCTATGGTAGCAACAACGGGCTGTAATTGATCATTTGTCATTCTCTTTTGTAAATCTATTTGTACTGTAATTTATTGAATGATTTTTCTTTCTGTTTTTATTGTATCAAAAAAAATACCTTGTTAAATCGATATAGTATAATCAGGCGTTATTCGGTATGTGTGTGTGAATGTGATATTGCTTAGTATAATATAATCATATAATAAATTATAATATAGTCTCAATGAGAAAAGAAAAGAAAACGAATTCGGGGAATTCAGATGTTTATATAGAAATTTCACGATAGCCGCTACGGATAGCAGTGTTACCCCACACAATTTTTTTTTTATTGGCAAGAAAAATTGGCTTTTTTTCTGGGAGCGAAATCCAAAATTGATCTAAAAATATGTCGAAAATTGAAATGGTCATTCGGAGCACACGCCGTGCAGTGCACTACACATTTTCAATTGCTCAACCAGTTGCTCAAGACTCAAGGAGCAGCACCGTAGCAGAATGAGATCAATCATCAAGACACTGAAGGAGCAAACTGGTAATGGGCCATGGCGCATCATAGTGACTCGCTTTTGGTGCTGAGTTCCACAGTGAGCACAGTGCACTAGATACTAGATAGGAGAAAGAGTCAAACACGGAAGCCGAGGTTGAGGTTTATCCGGCAATCCTTCTAATTTCAATTTATTTCTACTGATCATTGGCAATTGTTGTATCTCGATTCTCACTTTGTTGAGACTTAAGAATCAAGATCAGTTGTTAACACTGGCTGGGGTCAACTACATTCTTCGACTAGCTGCCCGGAAGCCAGGCAGGGGCTAGCCTCAGAGGCCAGACCGTTTTCAAGTTCTGCCCGGGGAATCTCGTACTGAAACCTTTGCGCTCTTTATTAATATTTCTGTCTAATTGACTCTTGTAAGTTGGCACTTGTTCAATTGACTTTGCTTATATTTGTTATTGTAAATTGTAAATTTGTAATACGAATTATTAAGATTAGAAATGGAATGAAACAAGATAAGCTTCTTATCTACTTACAAGCTGAACCAAGATACTGATTAGTTGATCCTGTAGAATTTTAAAGAAGTTGTAAGTTGTATATATCCACTAGGTACTGAGACTCAAGAGTCAAGAGATGTCCCGACTCCCGAGTCCAAACTTCCAGAAATTCAAATTGTGTCAAGAAACAAGACAGGAAAAGAACAAAACAGATAACGAAAGAAGGGATAAAAAAGACGTGATCTGTGCACCCCGTGTTTAAAATAAATCCGTCTTCATCTTCATCTCGATTCTCCACCTTTCAAATTTCGAATCTTTAGGGCTTTCAAGTTTCCAGTCGTAATTTTGTGAATTTTATATATTAGTCCCTAAAACGTTTACTTCTTTTATGTTATAACATAAACATTCAAACATGAAAAATACTACTGTTAAGTTGCAATCATATTTCAGGTACTTAAATAAAGTATTTTCATTAATGTTCCACTAATGTAGGGTTATTCCGTTCCATCAAGACGGATCCGAAGACATTTTTAGTATGTCGTACCTTAACCATATCTCACGAGTCACGACTCAATTGTATATATTTGCTATTTGACATACAGCCTTGAACCCGTTTTAATTCCATTCTTTTGAACTATCGGGAAAAGAAAAGATAATAATATGTCATGGCTCATAAATCCACTTGATTTCTTCTAAGTTCTATACATTTCAAATAGAAAAATAGCAATAAATTGTATGTACAATATGAGATAATTCTATTATATCTGACATAAGATTAAAGAAGGCCATATATAATTACAATACGCGTCACGCGGTATCATATGTCACGGTTCACCAATATATTGCATCGAATCATCGATTATCGATACGTAGTATACAGCATATTTATATTAACAAGGTACAACAAATTTCAATATCAAATTTATTTTCCTCAGCTATAATTTACAACACTAATCATGACATGTGTAAGTTCAATTATAACTAGCAATGTTGATCAAATCATACTCTACATATACGACGTCATTAACATACAAGTGTACACTAATAAAGCAGAGTCTTAAATCTCTTGATGATCATCTACTTCAACATCGTCATGGCCAATATGCATAGTGACGGTCCTAATTAATCAACTATAATATATATAAGTCTATGATGAATGAAAATGGGAGATAATAACTTGCAAGATTCAAATCAAAAAACATAAAACCAATCTAACAGAGCTCAGACTCTCAGTCTTGAGAGGCAAGAGCACTTACCAAATAATTGACAACTAAGACCGCATGTGTTGAGACGTCGGCGGGCTTTTTCGGGGATTGAACAGTGGACACTGAAAAGTTAAAACTTCGAAGAGCTTTTTTTATAGTTTAGTAGTCCCAAATTTAAGAATTTGATTATATTGTTATTAACTATTTATTTTAGTGTCTTATAATATCTAATATCTATAATTGAAAATCAGGATCCAGCAGATCTATTAATTAGATGTCTATATCGCGAACAAATTATACGTGTTTATAATATATGAATTTACAGATCTTATATATACGACGTCTATAATACAATAATTACCAGCTAGCGATATTCTAATCATAATGGTTCAATATAAAATATATATCCAACTATCGATGGGCTTAATATATACGTCGTCGTACAGAATATATATATTATACCTTTATAATGTACAATACAAGTGTGCATTATATATCCAGATCTAATTACGGTTCAATGGCATGTATATTGCATTGTCCAACATTTAAATTTGATCATACTGATATCCAAAACGGTTTCTCAATTTCAATTTTTAAAAGGTGATTATCTGTATCCTTATTTACTAGTACGTCATGTTTAATTAAAATTATCGACCAGCAGCTCCTGGCCTTAAAAATGAATATATTATAAAATAATGCGGAGGTGTGTGAGTTATGGCCAAGTTGATCATCGGACGTGGAATAGATTGTAGCTAGGATGAATGCGACAAAAGCTAGTGCTGAGGCGAGTGCAATAGTGTCACTCGTATCGTGTTAGTGATTGATTCAAATAGGACTCAGGAGTGGGGCTGGACTGGTTCAATTTAAGGGAGACCCCTTATATGGATTCATGGAGGACGAGGTGAAAAGGTATCTAGAAATTCAGCAACATGCAGGTTATATGATAATTACAATGAGAATTATATGCTATAACGAGCATAAACAGACTGTGTGGGACTTGCGTATATAGCACATCTGCTAATCAGTCAAAAATAATGATGTATTTATAAATTCAGCTCATAATGTCTTAGGGTAAGCTCTTTTAATTCTGGTATAAGATATTCCGTTTGTGGTTGAATATTAGAGAACGTCCGTCTTTTACATATCATTCACGAGTCAGTGGTCACTAGACATTGGTTAACTAATTATACTGACACGCCTGGAAGAGATTCATTCTCATGGCAATAGTGCTCAATTGTCTTATCTGTTACTTCTACTGAGAACAATAAAAGGTGGTCTATAGTATATATACCATTTTCAGAAATTATATTAATTAATGGGCTTATATCTCATAGCACA
The DNA here is from genome assembly GCA_030575015.1 of Cephaloascus albidus. Classification (NCBI taxonomy): domain Eukaryota; kingdom Fungi; phylum Ascomycota; class Pichiomycetes; order Serinales; family Cephaloascaceae; genus Cephaloascus; species Cephaloascus albidus. The sequence continues at coordinate 124,646 of JAJMGN010000213.1, read as the reverse complement.
TGTACTCCACTCTCCGCTCAGCTAGAGAGTATAATGATTTATCGGCCATAGAGTGCATACTACATATTATGTGATCGAGCTGATTGTGATCCTGTTGCTAATTATTGATCGCAACTTTTCTTCCTTTCGATCATTCCGGCGCAATATTTGATCAATTAATTATAAATTCATCACATCATGAGTCTAACTGCAAAACCAAATATATAATATATATTCATATTATGAATTTATTGTAATATATAATAATATTATAATTAATATATTTGATCACGCGAGCTGCAATATATTTTTAATCTAGTGTAAATTAATTAATCATAATAATTATATCTAGATCTTTGAATGATCAAATATATATTGTGCAGCTTTGCAAGCGGGAATGATTGGATCGATATAATATAATTTTAAGACTGATCAGATAAATGCTCAATATTGTGACATATATATATTAAAGATAATATTATTATACAGCTGTTTGGATTCAACTTTGAAGATAATTCAATATGCGTTAACGTTTAATATAAGTACGAAGTCAAGATTTTGTATATATTATTCTGAGTAATATATTTTTGCGGCAAATATATATAGAGATTGAAAACCAGAATATATATAATTTTCAATAATATTTTTATTAAATAATTAATAAATTTTAATTAATGTACTCTTGATCATATTGATCGTAAATATATATTATTAATATATAATTAATCATGAATTACTGATCAGTACATGTAATTAAATTCTCAGCCATTAATTAATTGCAAATTATATATATATAGTCGGTTATAAAATATTGCTACCAATTAATCAATAATATATTCTCTTCTCAGCCGATATACTATCTGATAATTATTAATGTCTACTGATGAATCATGCGGTAATTTCACCTCTTCATGTCAATATGGTGCTTTCATAAAGTTGTGGAGTTGTGTATCGTATATCGATGCAAGATTAATTGACAATATTACGTCCATTCGCTGGAAATTTTGAATTATAGCACTACTTTTGGGTCAAATTTATAAGTTATCAAGTGCAGTTAAATGCTACTTGCGCTGCAAATCTGCAATATATACAATTAGACGCTACGCTAAAGCGTACCATAATTATAACTCAAAATTATTCATAATTAATATTTAATATCAAACGTCTAACTAAAATCAAAACAGTAAAAACATGGAACCACAGCTATGCAGCAGCAGCAGTGTACACTGGTAAAGATAGCATACAATCATTACTTGACCGATTATAACCCTTACCACAACCTGAAAGGATTCCACTTTCGTCGGTGTACCTCCCGCCTATACTCAAACCACACTTCAACTTATATGTATAGCCACATCCAGATTGTTTCTCATCTTTGATTGTGAGCTCAGCGATACAGTTGTATGATCTGTCCAATATACCACACACATCAAAATTGGGGACTGTGTCTATGGGCACCTTGATTGAAGTCACTTTGTTTACCTTATCGGTTCCCAACAATGTCTGTAAATGAATTTGTTTGCAGAGAAGCTCTTCGCCGTTTTCAAAAAATTGTGCAGCAGTGAAAAAAGCTATATCAAATACCTCCATTACTGATTTTGATTGGTATAAAAGGATTCTTTCTTTAATTGTCTTGTGGAATACCTCACATTTCATATCTGTGATTCCTTCAAGGAAAACTTTCAACCCACTAATGGAAAACTCACCAAGTTAAGTGGAGGTGCCATTCTGTAATGTGTATCCTTCCATATTTGCAGCTGGTGTTGATAAATGGAATGTCAAATTAGATGATAGATCCGAACCTGGTTGCAGATTTGAGTAAGTTTGGTTTGTCAATGTTATAGATAATGGCACGTTTCCAATAAGTTTCAAGTAATTCTCATTCTTATAATTCTCATTGAACAAACTTCTGATCAATCTGGTATGTTTATGTGCTTTCTTGATGTGGTTCTCAACACATGAAGAACCATTTTCTGTATCGATAAATTTTTTCAACTTGCCTTTGAACAAATGACTCTCAGCACCCGTGTGATGTAATGGAAATTGAGCCACATTTGAGATAATTGATTTCGAGGGACTAAATTCAAAGCATTTTTCCACGATTACAGATTTCTTCAATCCCAAACTTGCAAAATATAGCACTTCAACCATGATTTTATATTGAATATTCCCACTCATTGCATCCTTCTTCATCTTAGCTAACGAAGGAGGCAAACTTTGTGCGACACCACAATCACAACACATTGACTCATACGGAAGACTGAGCTTAAAGGGATACTCATGGACCAGACCACTCATAAACGTATACCCACCACTATTCAAATTTGATAACTGTAACTTATCACCTGGAAACAACTCAGTCTGCAATTCCAAAAAATTGTGCTGCTGCTGATACATTTGGGTGGCAGACTCGCCGTGTGTATTCATCCCTCCTGTCATGACGTACTCTGTTGTTGAAACACCTATTAATTTGATATTTATCTGTTTGATATTGGCCTGTTTTGTTGTGTTTATTTGGAAATCTCCATCGATGGTTTCTCCATTGGTGTATATGTGACCTGATGTGGCGTTGAGTGTTAAAGACGTGTTGAATGTAGGCATTGTGATGATACAACCACCATTCAGTAATTCATCAACTGTTATAATTTGTGAACGTCTGTGATATCACGATAAACTTGGGACATATTGGTCACTTTATATAATTATATCCCAACTTGAATCGATTAACTCTTTTAGTACTATATCCCACGGTGGCGAAACGGCCAAGGCTAGAGCGGAGACCTGTTTGATACCATGGATGTTAAAAGAACCAATATCTCAATTTTGCCACTGGAACAATATGGATAAATTTCATATATATATCTCGGGAGATCTATAATCTAAGGGATCTGAATTAATAATTCAACCTCACCGGTCGAAGGAAATATACGAAATGATACATTTCTAATTTCTGATTAATTTATGTCAATACATTGACATAGACACAGCTGTATACTCCAGGCTTCTGAGCTCGGCTCCTTGGCTCTTCGTCGTGTGTAATTTGATGACAAGAAGTACTATACTTTTTTTTGCATTGAATAAATTTCCAAGCTGCTACATCGTCTAATATTATAATGCTGCACTGTATGTAAGATATATATATCGAATCTCAGATAATTACTGATGAATCAATCGGCTGCAAAATAAATTTAACGAATTATAGTACGTCGTCACATTTTGTAAGAATCTCGAATTGGAGCCAAATTGAACAACCCAAGTTTGAAGTATATGTAATAGCTAAATCAATGATCTGATCAGTACATGCACAGCTAATTGACTTTATCCTAACTACAACTAGAATAATATAAGAGAATCGTTATATATAAAGCTTAATTGATTTTACGAGCATCGAACTGTTATGACACCAGCAAGACATGGACATGTCGCACATATAACTCCGGAGCTATAACTTAGCTCAACTGATACGAGGTACAATTCAATTCAAAGCAGTCGATAAAACTCTAGAATCTAAAAATAATGAGCACTATTTCGTATCTGATTCCAATTTGACCAATTAAGCCTCATTGAATGCGGTTATGCAGCTGAAATATTTTTATTTAACCGATTTACAATCACGTGATAAGTGTCCAACTTGAAAGTTCCGGTCAACGGCCTTAAATTGATTAAAATTAAATGCCGTTTTAATTGGTTCAGGAATAAGTGCCCACCATTATCCATCTCATCATCAGATTTTAGAATATGAGATCAGATTCATATAAATTGGACATCAAATCTAATACAACTCTTCTCCATCATATACAACAACAACAATAACCACAATGCCACAGCAAATCATAGTCGTTGGCGCTGGTGTCATTGGCTTAACATGTGCATTGACCTTATCTGAACAAGGCCATCCTATAAAGATAATAGCTTCTCATTTCCCATCTGATCCACTCAACTCAGCTTATACGTCTCCATGGGCTGGTGCTCATTTCCGTCCTGCTCCCAGTAGATCTGAATCTGATTTGAAAGAGTACAAGTTGACAAGAGAGACATTGCAATATTTCAAGAAAATTGCAGCTGCTGAACCAGAGTCTTCAATCAGATTTATGGATGGTGTTGAATTTTTTGAAAAACCTGATAAATATTACACAAACTTATCAGAAGGTTACACCGAAGATGTTGATAATTTTGAAGTGTTAGCTCAGGATAAATTACCCAAAGGTGTCACTATGGGTACTAAATACAACACATGGGTTCTCAACTCACCAGTATACATAAACTACCTCCAAAGGAAATTAACCATGCGTCATGGTGTTGAGTTTATCAAGGCAGATTTAAACTCATTGAAACAGTTATTCCAAATATACCCCAATTCAATCATAATCAATGCCACGGGACAAGGTCTACAATACAATGGAGGCTACGATCCAAAATCTTTCCCCATAAGAGGACAAACTTTGCTTGTTAGACCACCTCCCGATTGTCCATACTTGTACAAGACCGTGACTCATCAATCTGCTGATGGTCTTTGGACATTTGTTATACCTAGACCCTTGGATGGTGGTATAATCATCGGTGGTACGAAACAACCAAATGACTTGTTGAGTTGTCCAAGAGAAGAGGATACAAATGCACTTATTGACAGAGCTAAGATATTGTATCCTGAGTTGCTCGTTGATGGTGAGTTTGATATCAGGTTTGTTAATGTTGGGTTTAGACCTGGTAGAGAAGGTGGGTCCAGGGTTGAAGTTGAGAAAATCAATGGTAAAGAGACTATTATTCATGCGTACGGTGCTGCTGGGTTAGGGTATGAGTTGTCGTATGGTGTTTCTCTTAGGGTTGCAGAGTTGCTTGATGGAGTACTTGCACCTAAATCAAAATTATAAATATGTCGTACAGAGATAGCGCTTTCTATATATAAAAACGTATTTGATTCTTTAATATTCGTAGGTTATATATTGTTCAAGTATTAGACATATTTCATTTATTTAACACTAGCCATATCGACGATGACTGAAAATATGGTATACGATGCTGAATGATCATATAAATTCAAAATTGTCTACTCTAGTATTCAGTAGGACAACATTTACTTCTTTTGTCTCATCTTTGCACCAAATTTAATCAATGTTAAATTCCCAGCAAACCCAATCCATAATATAATTGCAGATATCGTACATGTCCAACCAATACCAATATGCTGAATCTGTATTAAGACAGTAGCAGTTGCAACAGCAGCAGCAATAAACCTCGCAACATAATTACTAGCAATAGCATCTCCACGTAAATCAGGCATAGCATCAACACAATATGCATTTACACTGGGGTAACACATAGTCTGTGCAAAGCCATTACAGAACATTGCAATTATCGGGACTGCCATTCCACCCTTTTTACGATCTAAGCACCAGCCATAAACTAATATGCTCCCTGGTAGTACTAGGCCATGAGACAAGTATGTGGATCTCAATCTGTCTTCAGGGATACGGACACCTCTTTTTTTTTCATATTTTTTAACGTAATGGTCTGCCCATCTTCCACCAATGAAGCAGCCTCCGATGTATCCCATACCTGGAGCCAAATAAAACAAAGCACCGTATATTGGAGTTGTTAAATTGAATCTTGGGTCAACGACGTATCTTATGGGAGTTAGCAAAGTATACATATTGTAATGTATAGACATACTTATCATAGCAGCACAGACTAAATTCAAATACCTAAAAGCATAAATCACTTTAAAAGGGCTGTAAGAGATCCATATAATCTTCTTACCACTCAACTTCTTGGCGGTTTGGTACTGACTACCTCTGCCTGTTTCCTCCAAGAAACATACAGAAATTGAAAACACCTAATCCAGCTAGTACCCAAAATATAACTCTCCATGAAGTAAAAGTCACTATAACCCCACCCATAACAGGTCCTAGACCAGGCCCAATCTGCGATCCTGCAAGCAACCATCCCATCGCACCGCCTCTCTGTTGCGGTATATATATATCACTAATAATGGAAGCACCAACAGTAAAGAAAACAGTTCCAAATAATGCAGTACATGACCTAAACACAAAAAACATTGCTAAATTTTGCGATAATGCAACTAATATGGAGAAAACTGAGTATAATGTTATGCAAAGCAAGAAAGTGAATCTTCTTCCATACAAATCACCCCATGGACCAAGTACGGTGGGAGCAATAGCCATAATCACACAATAAACTGCATTTGATACGTTTATAATTGTTCCTGTTGTGTTGAATTTGGCAGCTATTTCAGAGACAGCTGGTAAGAAGGCTATGGAGCTGAGTGGTGATAGGAGACATGATAATGATATCAAGAAAACGAATAGGTTTTTCTTAGCTGGGGAGAATCTGGCGTAGAATAGATCATCGTCCATGTCTGAGAGGGAGATGTTGTCTGGGGATGGAGGTGGGTGAGCTTCTTCATCTTTTTTCGTTATGGTTAGTTCATTTGTACTCATTATACAGCTATTATCATGGAGTTGTGATGGTTTTCTTTTAGGGTGTATAAAATGTTTTGGAGATGAATATCAATCTGATTATGGAGTGAATGTTCTGATTGAAGCTGTGAGTTAATTCAAGAGAAACAAAATAATTCACTGACTCATTTCAAATCGCTCAACAAATTTATACCAAACGATTATCGTTTGTCGTTGTGTCAACTTTCAAGTGGTTCACAATCTGGTTCAGAAAACAAAAATGGAGATGTGAATCGATTAAATATCTTTCGGCGCCCGATGACGGCAAGCCGTGCTTAATTGCGTACGCTGTCTCGGGAACTCGGAGAAATGCCTCCGACGGCCAAGAGATCTTAAGGGATCTTAACGCCCGTCGCCGTTTTTGTGCCCTGTTCGTGTGTGGACCATTATCTGGAATCTAAAGGCGTATTATATACAGGACAGTTATACCAATTTACACTGTTCGGTCATTATGCCATAATCTATCTACTCTAAAAGCTCTTTGTTCACAGTAGTCGATGGCTTACCATCACCGTAAAAATACTCCATCAAATTAGACACGCATTTTCTTTCAAAATTTTTCCAACTCTCCTGGCTAACAGCTCCAAGATGTGGTAATAACGAGATTTTCCAGTTATTCAACAATTTCTCATGGATCTTTGGCTCAAATTCATGTACGTCAAAACCAGCTCCCACCAATTGAAGCCTCTCCAATGCGTCTATAACTGCGGCTTCTTCCACTATCGGGCCTCTAGCTATATTCACCAATCTAACCTTGCTTTTCATTTTCTTGAACGCTTCAAAGTTTATCATGTGCTTCGTTTGTGGTGTATATGGACATAATACAATGATGCAATCTGAAACTTTTAAAAACTCATCGAAATTTTCATAATAAGTTAAATCTTCAATTTGAGCTTCATAAGCTGGTTTCCTCGATCTATTGTGATAAACAACATCCATCCCAAACGACTGACAAGTCTTCGCGACCAACGACCCGATATCACCTAGCCCTATGATCCCCAACGTGTGTCCATTCGGATCATCCGCAATCTGTGCCAACTGCTGTGAATCATAATAATTTCCTGACCTAACACAATGCTCAGCAAACGTTAAATACCTGAAACTATTCAATATCAAAGAGACACCAACGTCAGCAGTTGCCCTAGAACACGAATCTGGAGAATTACAAAAAACTATACCACGACTAGTTAAATAATCCACATCAACTATATCGTAACCGTGACCAGATTGGACTATGATCTTGACCGATTCAGGTAACAATCTAACAGCATCATCTCTGAGAATGTAATGATGCACGTAAGGACTGGACTTCAACCAGGTGGACCGACACACTGCCACTATGTTACCTATCTTACCATGGTTGGGTTTCTGTAATTCAGCGATGTATTCTTCAATTGTATGGAAATCATATGTTATTATTTCAAAGTTTTCATTTAGCGTTTTCCATGATTTGGAATCGTGAACTGGTTCGTCCCATGGGATATAAAGAATCCTTGGCTTTCCTGAATTGGTCATTCACACTCGTACGCTATATTCAGTTATAATTTGATCAAAGCTAGACTCATAATGCTGGCTGAAGATAAACTGAAATATTCAAGATATCTTTCGACGGCATAATGAAGATGAGTTTCCCGTCTTACGTAACCGATACACTTATTGCTTATAAATAATGCTGCAAAATTTATTTTTATATATATATCCTGCACATACGTATAAATATATTAAAGATAATTTTGATATAGGAAATTAATGAATTAAAAAAATTATAGATTAAATTGGTATAACTTGTTTTGGATTGAGCAAGATGCAAATGAAAAAAAAAACGAATAAATAGCAAATATAGCATATAGAATTAGCTGGGTATATCATTAGTAAAACAAAGAAGAAAAATTAAAAAGCTTTTAATTATATCAACATATGATTGATCACTTTTTTCATAATTATAATCAATTATTATTCCCACCTAGCGATCTCATAACAAAGCTTTGCAAGACACCTAACCCATCGTGCATCAATTGCACCTCTTGTTGCCTAAGACACAATTCTTGAGATCGAATTTTCAAATCTTCCTCTTGACATCTCACAAGTCTATCAATCGATCCATTGAAAGCATTACTTAAACTGCGAATGCTATTAGTTAAATCTTTCAAGTGTAATTCAACACCTACTTTCTCACCAGTGAAAACAAGGTCCTTTCTACTCTCAATAAGCGGTGATCCACGAGACGTTGGGGAAACGTTGATTTTTTTAGTATTCATGATTGATAATTCTGGCATCTCGGACATCTCAGACATTGCGAATGATCTCTTACGGATTGAAGCTGGGCTTTTCAACTGTTGATTTTGAAATCTCATCCCTGGACTGCTGAATTTTTGTGTTGGTGTTGTTGTGTTTGATGGTAATGATGCTCTTCTTTGGCCGTTGATTGTTGGTTGGAAGTTGATTGGATGTGGTATGTTGAAGTTTTGAACATTTTGTAAGTTTGATGATGTAGTTGTGTATGTCATGTTTGATGACTCGTTTGATGGGAAGCTAGGCGAGTTGCCATTTGTTTGATAGGATAATGTTGCAAAATTGGACATTTGGTTGTCATTACCATTAGAGCGTAATGTTGGAATACTACCACCAGATTCAGCCAGTCTTTGCATTGAAATCTGTTCATTGACCACAGCGGGTATATTCCTTGGAGTATTACCATTTGACAAACGTGGCGTTGCCATGGCGGGATCCACAACTGGAGTATTGAGTTCCAAATTCTTAAGACTTTCTTGCTCTTCATATAACGTAATTAACTTAGATAACATCAATTCAACTTGATTAGAACAAAACAACTCAGTGTTTCCAGGCTGTTCATTGAAGAATTCTCTTTTCTTCAAGAAAAATTTGATCAAGGTTTTAAACCTTTGTTGAGCAGTTCTACTGCTATAACCTCTTTGGTCCAGTATGTTCTCTTGATCCAACCTGGCTTTGATTTTTGCAGCAACGTCAGTCCACGATTTAGATTTGTGGCCATATGGTTGAGCAAATGGCAACTTCTCATAAACTGCTTCAACTAGAATAAGATCAATTTTACAAGCTCTCACGTATTTGCTTTGGGAAGAAGTGTCAGATGTGTGCAACGAGGAATTAGGAGACTGTGGTATCTGAACGTCACGATTAGGAGAGAAAATTGAGTTGTCATCAGCGTTTGTTTCCTTGTCACTTCTAATTTGAGAAGCTAACGCGAGAGAATCAAAATTGGCAGCATTTGTTGAATCTGTAACTAATATTAGTATCCGTACCTGTAAAATGATCAGTATCTCTGGTTTGGTAGCCAGCACTATTCACTCACCGCCGTAGGATAAACCAAAGTCAGTGCCATTAGTCATTGCGCCAAACCCTGCTCAAAACGATCCAGACTGAGTTGTAAACAGGTTTTTCGTGTTTTAAATTTAGCTTCAGTTTTTGCGAATCGAGAAAGTTGCAACAAAATTGGAAGGGAAAGACGCATAGAAGCCCCGCTGAAAATATTACAATTTATTCTCTAAACAAAATTTAGTAAAGTAACAAACAAGAAAACTGTAACTGTAATTATAATATAACTTCCTTTCATATAAACCCTTTCATAACTTTTTTATACGCTGCTAAATAAATAATAAATACACCATCTCAGCGAATCTATTTCGTGGCCCATTTCGAAACAATACCCAAGCTTGCAAAATCAGAATCAATTTCAGCATTACTCAACGTAGTAGGTGCTTCGAAATGCTTCATTATCTTAGCAAACATAGCTGATTCAGAATCCTTTTCCTTTCCCTCTCTAACATTACGACCTGATCTTCTTGTCAAAGCTGGAGATTCAGCTGTAGAATAACTTGTATCTGACCCACTTGTATCATACTTATTGATGAATTTCATATACTGTGGTTTATCTTTATTATCACCTGTTATCAATTGAAATTCTGCATCTGAAACTAAAGGCATGAAATCATGAAGTATACCTTTGCTTATCGTTGAAATAGTATCTGGAACAACTGATGGCTTCTTAACTATTTTGATCATTGCCTTGGCACTGTTTGGAATTCTTCCGCGTCTTTTCGATCTTGAACTGATTGTGGTTGACAATGGAGTCGGTTCAGTAGCTGCGTCGGTCTCTGACGATGAGACTGAATGTTGTGGAGATATAATTGTTGAGTTTGACGTAGGGTCACTATTAACGGAATTGTTGTTGTCTTTTAATGGGATATCCTGGGCGACATCAGTTAAATCAAATGAATTTTCCTTATTACCTAAATGATGGAATAATTTTTCAGATTTTGGATTTGAAACATCAAAACATTCTTTTTCAAGATTTAGTAATTGATTTTTTTGGTATTCGAAAAATCCTTTTAATTTATTCAATTTACTAACCATATTATCATTTAATTCTTTGAATTTTTCATCTGAATTATGATAAAAAAATTTCAAATTTTTTATTAATTCATAATTTGCATATAATCTTGCCCTTATAAGCTCATGATCTCTTATCTCAGCAAGATCCTTCTCATGCGTTATTATATCATCATCAGTCTCAATACCATATGCCTCATATTCTTCCTTGGGTATTGTCTTAAGAACACTATCACTTGGAGGCACTTGGAAAGGCTTTAAAGGCTTCATCAAATTCTTCAATCTTTCCTGTAATCTGAATCTCTCAGCGTGATATATGACATCTTCATGTTCTCCAAAATGGTCCGTGAGTCTCTGGTATGAATTAACTAATTCTTGACGTCTCTTTTCTCTATTGTTTCCATTACCACTTATGATATCCGACAAGTTCTCTGAGAGTGATGCTGATACTTTCGTTAATGCTTCTGGATCTGGACCTTGTTCGAAATAATTTGGTGATTCAATAATCATTTCATCATCACTAATATCGGAATCTGGACCATATCTAGCATCACTTGACCTAGGTCTAATATATAAATATCCTTCAGGTAATGGTTTTGCCATTTCAAATACTAGTAGAGAATCATCTTCTTCATCTTCATCCCCAGTTTCGTTTCCTTCGTTCCCTGTATCACCTTGCTTTGCGATATTCTTTTGTTCATAATCACGTAAATTGAAATTCAGTTTCTTCAAGTCAAATAATGAACCTGCAGCTGATGCAAGAGTCATATCAACTTTTGGTAGTTTTGAAGAAGCATCCAATAATGACTTGATTATTGTAGTAGGTGACGGAGGTTCAGCAGCGGCTATCAAAGGATATGGGATGTAATTAGGAGGTGGGAAAGGTAAAGGAGGAGGGGGAGCTACTTCCATATCGTATGGCGGTGGGGGACAAATAAAGGGTACCATTACACCATGGATATCATCAGCAGGTGGTGGAGGTGGAGGAGGAGGCAAGGGAGGGAAGAAAATATGTTGTTGGGACTGCAGTTGCGGTTGCGGTTGTTTTATTTTATTTTGTTGGCTCGTTTCAGTATTGGAAGTTTGTGGCTGCAACTGTAATGTTTGAGGTTGTCTTTGAAGTGGTTGTTGTTGACTTAGTAATTGAGATGGGAGCTGGATTTGCAATGGTTGACTATTTTGAAGTATGTGAAGTGGTTGTGCTTGAGGTTGATGAATATTTTGATGCTGCGGGAGCGGATTTAAAATTCGATGTTGTTGCAAATTATGGTCAGGAAGCTGAAGATTCTGCTGTTGCATCTGAAGGTGTTGGTTATGCATATGAACATGTTCTTGAGGCTGCATTTGTTGATTATGCTGATCCTGTTGCAGTTGGTGTTGTGGAGGAGGAGGACCAAACCCAGGAGGAGGAATTGTAAAAGGAGGAGGAGGACCGCCAATAAAAGGGAAGTTCATGGGCATCATGTGTGGAGGAGGGAATTGCTGAGGGTTGAAGGCCATAGGTGGAGGTTGATTATTTATTTGTGGAGACATGGGCGGTAAAGTAATTCTTTGAGAATCACCAACTCTATTTGGATTTGGTTGTGATATGGAAGAGGCTCTCGAACGAGGCCTTTTTAGACTCATTTTGATGCGGGTGTAGCGCTGTAAGTCACTGAAGAATATATATACCAGCTGGGAGTCTTTTTAAGCGTGGTGAACCTGTGAATGTATGATGAGACTTCTCTTATTAGTTGTTTTAAGAGGTAGCCAAAAACAGTCGCTATTTATTCTGAATGTAGTGACAACAGAGGACCAGGGTACTTCGGCGTGCACAGACGGACAAATAGCAGGAAGCGTGTAGCAAGAGAAAGTTGGCAAGCCTGATGGGTGTGGTGGGAGCTTATCTGGAAACAGAAGGCAGCAGGAAAAGTATTTGTTTGATGAATTGAAATCGTTGAGGCAGACGCAAGACAAACCACACAGAAAACAGAAAACATCTGGTTACTTTGCTTATGTAAGCGCAGCCAAATGGTTGTGTTATTTTCGCAAAACGAATTTTGCAGTTGCGGAGGAGAGGTGGCAGACTGGATGATGTTCCTGTGTACTGCCACGGTGTTGTCGCCAAAGGTTTCAGCTGTGGATGCACCCGCTGTGTGGGCTGCTGGCTGCAAAACAGCTGAAAGGCGACTCGGTGATGGTGAACCATAAGTATCGACGCTGGCTGCAATTCGCGATAAGATGGGAAAATTCAAATTTATATATATAATGGAATGTGGATGAGTATTCGGCCTGACAAAGGACTGCGTGATCAGCTGGTTAACAGGTTACAGTTCAGAGCTGTTGTACATATATACTATGTATTGCAATTAATTGCAACTTATCTGATCTTCAATATCCCAAAAGCCATTCAAGCAACGACGTACAGTACGTAATTACTACGTCCTGATCGACTCAGCTTCAAGTTTCTCCCAGATCTTTCTATATAACTTATGGGTCGGCTGAATTACTAGTTCATGGACATATTACATTCTGTATAGTTGAACTAGTCTAAATGATTCACCGCAAATTTACCATCAATCTCGATAACACTCACAGCTCGCACAGCTCGCACAACCAATATTCATTCAGCCGACTCTTATGAATCTCACCGCATATTATTTGCTGCACCGAAACTATCACCAATTTCGAAGTTCGAAGTCACTAATAATTGGGTACAATTAATGGTCCCATAATTTATACTAGTCATGATATAAATATATATAATATTGTATTGGAATTAATTGCTGGCGGTCAATTGTTATATTATTTTGTTTTAATTTGTCGATGACGGTGCAACTCTTGTAATTTAGCAGCTGGCTGATTAATCAATTTGCAACCAATATATTATTATATGCAGGATACATAGTACAATTAATTATACTACCAAATTTTATAACTAAAGTTATGAAAGAGAATATACTAATGAGCTATGATGCAATACAGCTTCCCATGAATTGAACAATAAGACCATCGTATAATATCGAGAGAGTGTATCAAATTTTTATGAGATCTGACAAGATTAATCATTATAAGTGTTAGGAGCCCTACTTCCTCTCTCACTATTATTGATTTCCACACACAAAAATTGAAGTTGAAATTGCGAAAAGAAGGAAATTTCCATCTTCAAATTCACATTTTGGAAATTAAACAGAAAAAACTGGTGCAAAAAATGCTGCGTCATACAACTGGTCAGAAGCCTCAGAGGTGCCACGCTATGCCATTGATCTTTACAGTTACAACAAGTGATATCTCAGCCATAAAATATATACACAGATAGAAGAGGAGACATAACGGGAACACATCGCTTCAAATCAATGTTGAGTCGTGCATTCGCCACTTAATTGTTGAAGACGAATTTCTCATTCAAATTCTGATGAATCTTGGGAAAACTTGTCAGTTTAAGAGGTTCTCTGCTCATCTAAAAAATATATATCAACGCGTTTCTCGGTACCAAAGCACATTTACTGGTTTCAATCACGCTATTCACTATCAATTGTTACTGGTTACTCAATCAATTGGATTCTATTCACCTGTTTATTTTGGATACTTTTTTTCAATAACATTATTCATTGGATTATACAATCATTGCAATCATCAGAGTTCTATCTTGGTAAGACCTCACAATCCCCGCTTAATTCCAGTCGAGTATTCTTAATTTCAACGTTCAACTTACAAATTCAGATTCAGATCTCGAATATAATCATATTTGAATCAAAGTAAACAGCAACAAAAAATGGATTCAAAAGATTTCAAAACACTTAAAGAAGGAGATTTGGTTCTTGGTAAAACCGTGGGCTATTCATTCTGGCCAGCATTGATATATCCAGAAAGATTAACTGAAAAAAAAGTTCTGAGCAAAAAACCAATTGGTAAAACAACAGTTTGTTGTAAATATATTCCAGATGGTACTTTTGACTATTGTGATTCTAATAGTGTTAAAAGATTAACTCCAATTATGATTCGAAAGTTTTTGAATACAAAACATAAAAAACCAGATCATGGTCTTATACGTGCGTATGAATTAGCTTCTAAAAATCCAACTTTTGACATTTTTGATAAAAACAAGCAAGCAGAAGAAGAAGAAGAAGAAGAAGAAGATGATGAAGAAGAAGAAGAAGATGATGATGATGAAGAGGATCAAGAAGATGAGGTGGAAGAAGAGGAAAAAGTGGAAGGTGAAGAGAAAGAGGAAGTGGCGCCCAAACCCCAACCAAAAAGTAAACCAAAACCAGCAATAAAAGCAGCAGCAGCAGCAAAACCAAAACCAAAACCAAAACCTGTATCTGATGTTGAATCTGATAAAGAGGATAAGGATAACAAGAAACGCTCAAAACCTACAATTCAAGCTAAGGAGAAAAGACGTAGGTTAGCTAGTGAATCCCCATCAGAGGAGGTATCAATAAAAACAGAAAAACAGACTTCAAAGAAGGAAAAACCAGAACCAAAAATCAAAAAAATTGAAAAATCTGCTAGAAGTTCACCAAAACCTATAATCAAAACTCCAAATAAAGAAACTTTAAAATCAACACCAACTGAAGAATTCACAGAAGAAGAAGATTTCAGACAGTTATGGCAGTGTCGTTCAAGATTACAAAAAGGTTTAGTTCAAAGACCAACTTATCCACCACCAAATTCAGAAGATATAGAAACATCGAAAAAAATATTAAAGAATTTATCAAGTTTCCCAGTTTCTTTAAATTTATTGAAAAGATCCAAGATACATAAAGTATTAAAGGCGATACTTAGAATTGATGAATTGAAAGATGTTGAAGGTATCAAATTCCATGAATTATGTGAAACCATTTTGAAGAAATGGGATCCATTGGTTTCATCATTGAGAACTGAAAAAGTTTCTTCACCTGCTAAAAATACGAATAATGGATCCAATGGATCCAATGGTGTCAAAATCGAGCCCAAAATTGAGCCAAAAGATGAGTTCAAAATTGAAGATGAATCAATTGAAACCGAAACGGAGAAAAAGCAAACTGAAGCTGAATCTGAATCTGATATCCCACCAACTGAAAAAAATAAAACTATTACAGAATCAAAAGAAACTAATAATGAACCCATTGATTCAAAAATTCAAGATGTGGCCATGGATGAAAGTTTAGAACCTGCAGGTGTAAACATTGCTACTACCAATTCATAAGGGGGAAAAAGTTAAGTTAAGTATGTAAATTTTTTCCTCCAAATTTTTGAATTTTCCCTATTTATTTCTCTATTGAATTTGTTTATTCTTTGATTGTATTTAAAAGTATCTTCTTTACCATTATTGTTTTGTATTTTATTGTTTTGTATGAATATATATATGTGATAAATAAGATATTATGTAATCTTGACAGCTGATTTGATTTTGGAAGACACATCGCTCGTAACCAGGGGACCGGACTTGCTTCGCTTCGCTTCCCTGTAAGAAAAACTTATAAGCAGCACGAGATTTACCCAGCCGTAATCTAATCATGTGTCAGTGAGCTTAAAGAATCTTATTTATATTGACCAGATTTCAAATTCCAGCTGTCTTTTTTTCCGTATTCTTGTTGTTCTATACTGTGGTTGTTCATTCATCTCATATATCAGCTGGGAATCCTGGTCTCTTGCAAATCCGAAACGCATAGTCTGATATATTAGTACAGGTACTATTTATAAACATTGCTAATTTTTTTAAACCAGGCCTGAAATTCATCAAGTACGTTAATTAAAAAAGTCATCGCACGATATATAGGAGAAAACACTGTTTATATTATCGAATCAATCAAAGAATGGCTACTTTTTCATCATCTGCTCCCGTTCCCTCATCTTCATTAGATTCAGGTTCAAATGATAGTAGTTCGTCCACTTTCATAGGGAACACTCCTTCCACTGTGTTGTTTTTTCTTGCCTTGACCGTGGGGATAATCATAGCGCTCCTATTTGTTTTCTTCACATTCAGATATTTCATAAGAACGAAATATGGATTATACATACATCCAATGACTCCCAATGCTTTGATTGCAACTGCAATAATCCCGAGCAGTTTTGGGGGGAACCACCATATCCATGATTCAAATATGAGATTCACTCTAAGAGATCTCAGACATGTTAGATATGCTAGGAAGAAAAAATTAACAACTACAGAAGTAGAGTTCTTATTCCCTAAAAAAACATACTCAGACTGGTTAGATGGTGGTCAGGAAAGAGACATGCAGAATAGACATGGAAGATTACAAGAAGAAGAAAATATCTTGAAGCATACTAAATCTAATACTATTGAAGATTCAGATGTCTTGGTATTGGATAGGGAAGACAACGATGAGTTAGTTCGCACAACTACTATTGATACTAAATTCACGGACGGGGATAGCACAATCAACATAACTGCAAACTTATCAGCTGAGAAAGGCACGTCTGAGACAGCCATCGTCTCCGATATAACCGATGATGATAAACCATCAGCTAGCCATGGTGAATTACACTTCACTTCAGGTTTATGTGCTATTTGTATAGATCAATTGGAAACTTCCGATGAAGTGAGAGGATTGATATGTGGTCATGTATTCCATGCTGATTGTTTAGATCCATGGCTAACCACCAGAAGAGCATGTTGTCCTATGTGTAAAAGAGATTATTTCTATAAAGATGAAAACAATAATAGTGCTAATGTTGCCGGCAATGATATAGAAAATGATGATGATACAAGAAGTATGAATTCATTATTGGACCAATATACCCCAATCTCGGAAAGAGCAAGAAATGTATTGAATAATCAAAGTTTATCTCATCTTAATATCGAGGTTTTGGCAAAGGAAAAAGCTGATAAGATGTACCGTGTTAAATTGAGGTTTTTCTGGAAATTGATGGGTATTACTTATATTGATTTGCAAAATTATTCTGTTATTCAGGTTTATAACCATATGAGAGACTCTGGTAATCTTGATATTGCATCGGATTCTGATATTACTCAAGGTAACGGCACATCTGAAACTGAAAGTGGTTCTCAAGGAGATATAGAGACAAGACGGGAAATGGTGGAGCAAAGAGTATAAACTTCTAATTGGTATATTCAGTTTTGAGTGAATAATATTTGTGTATTGTAAAGTTTATTTTATTTCATTTTGGGTTAATTTTGGTTTTAATTAGGCTCCATAGAGTGCAACGTGAAGGTTTTAATGATTCCAATATGTGTGATAGGAATTTGGAAATGTTAAGGTTATAATATTTATATAAGGGTGGCTACTGCTTGGGACTTACAATATTGGTACTGGGTTCTCAATATACGTGATTTGAATTCAATTTGTTTGGTTTTTGTGTTATGTTGTTTCTCCTGACTGCGTAATATATATACAACTGACGTGGTCTGTATTGTACCTGTTATATACACCTAATCTAGAATTCTATAAACTATTATAATAGGTCCCTTTTCTGCCTGGCAAGTTTGTTTTCTATTCGAAAATCGACATTACTTCCGTGAAAACACCGTACTCTTTAAGTATCAATTTTTTTTGGGGCATTTCGTACTTGCGTTCTACTTAGCACTTTCTCGTCAATCACTGCA
The DNA here is from genome assembly GCA_030575015.1 of Cephaloascus albidus. Taxonomy (NCBI): domain Eukaryota; kingdom Fungi; phylum Ascomycota; class Pichiomycetes; order Serinales; family Cephaloascaceae; genus Cephaloascus; species Cephaloascus albidus. The sequence continues at coordinate 106,271 of JAJMGN010000213.1, read as the reverse complement.
AATTGCAATCTGCTTATATTCTTCTGCTCTGAAAAAGATGTAAATTACACAAAATCTCAGAATTTGCAGCAAAAAAAAAAAAAAGGTGGTTGATTCCCGTTACGTAAGCAGCTTGATTTTGAGCGGCTCGTTTGAAAAAAAAAAACTGGAAAAAAATTCTGCTGTAAAATGATATATAAAAGTATCGAAATAGCACATTAATCTATTACTTTAATTTCTTATCGTACTTGCTTAACTATCTACACTATAATTCAAGATGGGTATGTATACACGCTGAAAACCAGAAGTGTTGGAAGCTTTTCCTGTCATTTCTTGGAATCGTGATCAAATACTAATTATTCAATATAGCACCTAAACAAAAAGTCAAAAAGATGGACTTAGGTTCTTTCTTAGCTGATGACGCCTTTGGTGGTGCATGGGCTGATGACGAAGTCGATATGTCAACAATTGGTGTTCCAACCCACGTCCCATCATCTCAAGATACTTACCGTTCATCATATGGTAATAACAATCGTGAAGACAGAAATGATTTTGGTGATAGACCAGAAAGAAAAGAATATCCTATCCCTGATGAAGCACCATACAGAGCTAAGCTTAGTAATTTGGGATGGACCATTGATGAAGAAGCTGTTCAACATTGGATTGAGTCTGCTCTTGGTCCAAATACCGTTTCAAATGTTAATTTACCAAAAGATTTAGGTACTGATAAATTAAAAGGTTACGGGTTTGTTACTCTTGATAAGAGATCTACATTAGAAGAAGCTTTACGTTTATCTGGAACATCCCTTGAAGGTAGATCATGTTATGTCAGTGTTGCTGCTCCAGAAAGAGAAGATGTTTTCAATATGGACTGGAGAGCCCCAAGAGGTCCATTGCCACCAAGAGAAGGAGGTAGAGGTGATTTTGGAGAAGAAAGAGAACGTAGACCAAGACGTGAAGAACCAGATATTGACTGGACTTCTGCTAGAGGTCAAGCACTCCCACCAAGAGAACCAAGAGGTGATTTTGGCGAACAAAGAGAACGTAGACCAAGACGTGAAGAACCTGATATTGATTGGTCTGCCCCAAGAGGTCAAGGCCTCCCACCAAGGGAACCAAGAGAACCAAGAGGCGATTTCGGTGAGCCAAGAGAACAAAGACCAAAACGTGAAGAACCAGATATCGATTGGTCTGCCGCTAGAGGCCAAGGCCTCCCACCAAGAGAACCAAGGGAACCAAGAGGCGATTTTGGCGAACAAAGAGAACGCAAACCAAGACGTGAAGAGCCAGATATCGATTGGTCTGCTGCTAGAGGTCAAGGACTTCCACCAAGGGAACCAAGAGAACCAAGAGAACCTAGAGAACATGAACAAAAAGAACGTAAGCCAAGACGTGAAGAGCCAGAAATTGATTGGTCTTCAGCTAGAACTGGTCCAATAAGAGAACACAAAGAGCATACTCGTGAACAGCGTATACCTAAGAAAGACACATCGCATTTCGATTGGAAGCGTGGTCAAACTTTGGAAAGCAAACCATATGTTAAAAAGACTAAAGAACAACAAGCACATCCAAATAAAGAACAAGAAAAACCAAAAGTTAAAGCTTCTTTCAATGTTTTGAGTATTGAAGGTGAAGAAGAAGAGGAAGAAGCAAAGGAAGATGTTACAAAAGAGAAAGCTGAACCAAAGGCTGAAGCTTCTGTAGTTGAAAAATTAGTCAAATCCACATCAAAATTATCCGTTCAACCAAGTACTACTGAAGAAGGATGGGAAGTTGTTGGAAAAAAATAAAATCATAAAAAGATCGTTTTATATATGATTGTTTTTGTATAAACTTTTCTTGTTTTTCTTACTGAGTCATTGTTATTGTTGTTATTTGTTGTTGTTTCAAATTTTGGGGTTAAATAAAATCTTTCACAAACTTTTTTTAATTTTGAGCCTATGGTTGATGTTACAGATAGAATGTGTATATTATGGTCGTTTATATATTTGTCTTCAAGAGACTTGATCCTATATGTTTATTTCTAGTTGTTTTGCACTGAGGAGCTGCCATCTGTAAATTGTAGCAATTCATGTATTATGATACACGTATTGCTGGCCAATGGCTAGAGACTAGCTGCGTATATACAATTTTCCAGCAGCAGGAGCAACGAAGGACTGGCCGAATACGAAGACATATTTTTGACGAAAACGTCTTGGGGATCTGAAGACACAAATCGCAGCATGGGCGAGTGCCAACACTTGTTGTCACTTGTAAGCCAATGAGCTCCTTTGATTCTGCTCTAATAGACCATACACAGTTACACTGAATCGTAAAAGCCATTTTGTTTGTTGACATCCGACTATCTGCAGGTCAGAAATGGAACACCTTCAAAAAACATATTTGAAATTGCATCAAGAAACAGACGCTGAGAATCAGAAACAAGTTACAATCTACAAGAAAGACATCTGATTTGCTCCTGCTCACACAGAATCCACACCAGATCTACACGAGACCATTGAGTCCGCTAGAGCAGATTCCCGCAACCCAATTGAACTTCACTGGTCCTCGGTATCAGAGCCTAGAACACCTTATGATTTCGCCGGAGAACCTTGTTTTGCTGTTGTCGCTAGTAGTGGTAGCGTGGTTCACTTCGTTTTACTTCATATATCTCCTAACTGGTTTCCATATATGGTTGGCCAATCCACTCAATTTTGAAGTGCGGTCTCTCAGCTACAAAAATGTTAAATTGTCACTCAATTTGAGAAAATTTCGTTTTAGACCAAACATATGGAAAAGACATTCTGATTTGATCTTCAATGGGGTTTCTATCAACATCAAAAAGGTGTTACTTTCTGCCAAGAAGGACACAGTAAATGTGAAAGTTGAGTCTTCTGAGACAGATGATATAATAACGTCAATATACTCTTCCAACTCGTTCTTGAGGTTTTTTCAGCGGTCATTGCTAACAAGAGTCCGTAACTTCACCGTCATCTTGAAAAATATATCAATAATCATCGGGGACAAAGATATAAACTTGCGCGATACCATCATCAAAGTATCCTCTCGAAGCAAAACTCAAAAGAAGCAGCATTTTTCCATCGTTGGCTCATTACATGATTTAAAACTAGAGAGAAATCAACTTGAAAAATTAAAGTGTGAGATCAGCTTTTCAATAGATCTTGATTCAGGTGATATCATTGATCTCAAAATTAAAACTTTCATGAAGCTGTTGTCTTTATCGGTCTCAAATATTATTGAAATTACTGGAGATTCAAAGCAAGATCCTAAACAATTCAATAAAGATAAAGAATCGGGTTCTCGCAGGAGGAGACGTATTTTCCAACATCTTTACAAAGCCATTGAAGAAGCATCTTTTCACGCTCACGGCTGTCGTATAACTGAAATACCATACTTGAAACCTGGTGATAATGAGAAGTATATGAAAAATGAAAGTCCCTCGCAATATTTAGAATTAGAGGCAAAATTATTATCTTTGAATTTCTCGAAGTTAGGAAAAGAAAGTCCTGGATTTCAGTTACTATTCAACTCTGATGATATACCATCCCAAATGGCATTGTCACTAATGTTAATGAAGTTGAAATACATAGAACCAAATTTTAATAATGACGGTGTGTCTAAAATTGTTGAATTTCTTGTTTTACCTAATTTGAATTTCTCAAAGAAATCCAATATTATCCCAAGGTTATTGTCAGGCCAAGGATTTGAAAATTGTGCATTGGAAGGATTCTTCTCGGTATCTAGTCCCATACTTGAATTGACAAGTCAGGATTTAGGGTTATTGATTTTCAATGCTGTTTCTTTGAAACGTTATGTATTATCAGTTAACTCTACCAAACATCATGATAGCATTCAAAGTTCAACATCAAGTGGTGTGCACTCCAGGCTTATTTCCCTTTTATCAAAAGTTTATCCTAAAGTCAACTTAAAGATGGTGATTGAGGAACCAAGTTTTGTGTTGAAATATTCAGGACTTGATAATGCATTGAAACTTTTGAATTTCCATTATTCTATTTTGAATTTTCAAGTTACAACCACAAAGAATAGAGATTATTATGTGACATTGCATTTCCTTCAAACCGCTATTGAATTTATACAAAAATCATCCCAACCAGAATTAAACAAAGTTGAAACATATGACTCCAGTGTCTTCCGCATAGAGACAATTAGTTTAAGTGCAAATGTGTTAAGGGAATTTAAAGTGAATTGCTCGCTTGAATTGGATGAGGTAAAACTTGATTTGTCAAAGTTGGTTGTTTTGAATGGTATTAAGGAAATATTCAGTGATGTTACAAAAAAGATTTTTGCTGATATCAGACGTGTCTCCGATAAGATTGAGATAATGAATGGTGAAATGAATGGTGATCCTAATATCAAAAAGAAAAGTGGGATATTCAAAAGTTTGCCACAATGGCTCTTGTATATTAGTTTCAAACTTAACAATCTTGAATTTTGTTTTGGTTCAAGATCTGTTTTCATCCCCGTTGATAAGCTCTCATCATTAAAAGTTCCAGCTTCTCACGATTTTAGAAATGATGATAATTTGAGAATAGTAAAGTTATCCATAGAGGCTCTTGAAATCAATTTTTACAATGAAGAGGAAGATTTCAAAAAACCATCCAAACCGTTGACTATAAAGGGCAGTCAGACAAATGGCAACGCTGATTCTCTGGCTTACTGGTCTGCTGAGTTATGCATAGCAAACACCATATCAACTGTGATTTTAGACACAGAAAACAGTGATCATAAAGTATTTACCACAGATTCCGACCGTTTTCTTAGTATTCCTTTGATTGCTTCCAAGTTAAGAGCAATTCATACAGATAAGTTGGTATTTACTGGTGATTTAGATAAGGTATTAGTGGATTATAGCGTGTTCAAGCATTTTGCCATCTTGAGTATGATACAATTAATGAGTGAATCATTGGTAAAGCCAATTAGAAGTATTGTCAAAAGTGCCGAAGCTAAAGTCCCTGAGAAGAAGAAACTGCTGAAATCTGGTGCTCTGATGTTTGATTTTTCATTCCACATAGGAAGTTCTGATATATTATTGCATTTGTCAGATGAGTTCCGTACAAGATTTCAAATTTTTGACTCCAAATTAACTTTCACCGAGAGAAATTCATTATTGATTTATAATAGTTTCCTTAGAGGTTTGGTTGATTCACCCACTACTCCGGGATACTGGAATAGAATTCTTTGTGTTGATGATCTTACCGTTGGAATATCATTGGATGATGTTTTGAATATTGAGATTATTAATGAATCTATTAAATTAATACAGCCACATGGGATGGTGGTATACCGTTTATTTGATAATCTTTCTATTACAATAAAGGCATTCAAACATTTGGTATATGTTGTTACAGGGAAGGCTTCTGGTACGGTGGTGAACTCAACTGTTTCTGAACCCTTGCAGCTCCCAGAAGTATCATTAAAGACGAATACATTCTCATTCATTATGGAAGATGATCCATTTGAAACGGAGTTGAATATGATCTTTCAATTGGGTTTAGCTGAGCAGCGTCAAAGAATAGAGAAAACAAGATTGTTTGAAGAGAGACTCGGATATGACACCAATCTCGCAATGCATCATCACCATCAAACTGATTGCTCAGATGATTTGAACAAAGATAAAAGAACGGACTTTTTGTCACCTGTCACTCATAGTAATGACAATGAAATTCTGGACAGAGTAAGTGAAGATAACTTATACAAATTGCATAAAGGGTTTTCCGATTCCTGGATTAGAAGAGTATCGGTGTTCAAGCACAAAACAAACATGGAGCTTTTAGCTAATAAGAAGTTTTTATTTGGATGTGAGAGCAAATTACCGGAGGATTCAAACGATAAAGTTGTGAGCTATTTGAAGAGTGCTCCCTTACTTTTAATTTTGATAGATGGTTTGAACTTGAAATTGTCAACAACAAAGTTTTCCCCGGATGATTTACCCAAGTTTATTCATGACTTAGGGAAAGGTGTTCCGCTTGATACTAAATATTCTTTTGCTTTACCTGCTTATGTTGATTTGGGTTTGAATGAACTTCGTATGCATATGCGTGATTATCCATTGCCTTTATTATATGTTCCGAAGATACAGGATGAAAACTCTACTGAGCCAGCTTTGAAGCTTTCTGGACACCTCGTTATAGCTGAAGCTTTCACTGATAAAGTTAAAGCAATAAGAAACATATACGTGCCCTTGGTTCCTGGTGTTCTGATTGATGATCCTGATGATTATTATGCTCTTACCGTTCAAAAGACGTTGACTGATATCAAAATATTTACTCAATTGGACGTCCAATTCAATTCTGAATACCCCACAAAATTCACTTGGGGTCAATCCTATCAACCTGCTTTGCAACAAATATTATTGAACTTTGACCAGCTTTCGAAACCTCCAATTGATCCATCTGACAAATTAGGGTTTTGGGATAAATTACGTTTGATTCTCCATGGTAGATTCTCGTTGGGGTTCAACGACAATAATCAACTTTTGGTCTTATTTAAAGGTTCACGGGATCCGTACTGCCTATTAGGAGATGCTTCCGGTTTTGTTTTGTGCTTCAGAAATAAGATTGGTTTGGTAGTAAATAAAAATGATGATCCAAAGGACTTTATTACTGTTTCCTCTGATGAAGTTCAATGGTCAATTCCCAACCATTTGGCTGAGCCTTTATTAGTGTGGTCAAGAGAAAGTTCCAGGGCATTGTTTTTGCCTTCTTCTGATGCATTTATCACTACTCTATTTGGATATTACTTGCATGAGAAAATGGATACCTCAAGGAAGTTGAATTTGAAATTTGATGATTACTTTGAGAAGATTGTTATAAGTTTTACCGGTGGTGTGGAATTCAATGTTGGATTTGTTTTTGAGAGAGATGAATCCCGTCTCAAAAGAACAGATAAGTTTAAGCCACATTATGAGATACTTCAATGTCATCCTAATTATGCTTCCGAAGATCATGATTCATATGCTGGCTTTAGAAGTGAGTATATTCATATGGCCATCTCAATGAAGGCTAATAATGATAACAGTTACAACACCGTTCATCTTACCCCCGGTGTGTTCAAACAGTTTTTTAAATGGTGGCACTTGTTTTCAAGTAATATGACGTTGCCTGTGAGAAACGGTACGCTATATGGTCACCAAATGCAAAGTAAGAAATTTGCACAGCATTTATTTACCAATAAGTTTCAAATACTTGCCGAGCCATTGTTTTTATCTCACATATACAGAGATGAGTCGGCTGGCTATGAAGATGACCATATTACTTGTGTTGGATTGAAAGCGAAACTTGAGAAGTGTTCTGTTGATATGCATTTGCGGAAAGAGCCGATCGTCTCCATCAATGAAGTTTTAGAAAAAAGCCAAAAAATAATGAAGATGAATCTCAACATAGGTGAGGTGATCATTTCGAATATTGATTTGAGGGCGGTTGAGTCCACTTTTGAAAAGAACATGTATTCTTTAGGATCAGCTTCTGACGAGAAAGGTTCCAAGTACGAAATATTTGATGGAGATTTGTCGTGGTTTGATATAAATGATTATGAAGAGGCGTTCATTCCCAGTCTAAAATCAAGTAAGAAAACAATTAAGATTCATCCATTAATGCATTCCGAAAGATTTGGCTATTACAGAAATACAGGATTAGGCAAAACTAAGTCAAAAGATCCAGATTTTCAGGAATTTGGTAATGAGTATTCTCACGACTGTTTACTAGGTACAAATGATATTTTCGATTCAAGGGAGGACGTATGGGATGCTAGAGCCACTCAGCTTGCAAACCAGATAAAGTTGAACAAAGCTAAAAATCTGGTTGACCATCAGTTGATCAAACGTCGTGAAAATGTGCTAGTCAAGATCCAGAAACTTCGTGAAGAGAAAAAACAAGTCAAGTCAAAAACTGAAAAGGAGACAACTGATTTGGGTGATCTTAAATTTCATAACAAGTTTTTCTTGAACTCGATGCTATTGAAATGGAATAATGAAAACAGGAATTTGATATTGAAATATATCCACTATGTCCAATTGACTAGTACTTTGAGTAGCTTTTTGTCGTATGAAGCCATTAGATCCATTGAAGATATTATTGAAGAACAAAAGAATATGTATGATACTGATGACTTATCTGAAATAGCATCCAGGTTGACAAATAAGTTAGAAAGACTCAAGTCGCACAAGGGTATCAAATTCAACTCCAACACATTGTCAGCGGAAGAAAGGTTGAAAAGGTTTGATGACGATTTGAATGTGGTGGAGAAAAATCAAGCAATTAGTGAGGATTATTTTATTAGTATTCTATCTCCACAAATTCAACTATCTTCAGATGACACGCCAGGATCAATCGTATTATTAGCATCACCAAACATTAATTGTAAAATTGTTTCGGTTGTTGATAATACAACTGGTGCGCTGATAACAACAGCTAAAGTCTTAGGAAAGAGACATGGTGTGTTTTTGAAAGATGCGAACATTTTTGTTTTGGATAAGGATTCTCTTGAACGATCTACTGACTTGATCTATAGCAGCAATACATATGGCTCAAATTCTAGCTGGCCACCTTGGTTAGGTTTAGAGATCTGTGATGATGGTGCTTTGGCTGGCGCTGATAGATTATTGATTGAAAAAACGTCCATCGTTGTAAGACATGATTCTATCAATAAGTTGAATCTCAATGCATATGAGCAGGATAATGAGTCAGATAACGAAATTAAAAGGGATAGAATCATGATTGATGTTCCAAAAATTGTTATTTCGTGCACTTCCAAGCAGTATTTCACTCTTTGTATCATTTTGATCAATCTCTTATTTTATTCAGAGCCATCGAGTAAGAGCTTGAATGAAAAGTTGAATAAATTGATTCTTTCAATCGATTTTAATGATTTGGGAGAACTTTATTCAAGATTGAAATTATTACAGCTTACACATAATTCATTGAACACTATAGAAAACAATTATAAATTCAGACAAAATTATTTGAACAATGAGGATTTGAATGACTTTTTAATGACAAATTTGGAGAGGAATAATGTTGTTACAGAATTATTTTTTCTTTTGAAATCAATACTAACTGGAAGTGAGGATCTCAAAGACTCGAAGGACGAATTTGAATGGACTATAGTATGTGATCAAGTCATTTTACATATGCTTCAAGACAACAATAAACCTTTCCTAGATTTTACTATTGCTAATGGGGTTTTCAAAAGGCTTCTTATTGGTAATGGATCAGATCACAATAGGGTTGAAGTTGGAATCATGCAAGGATTCAATTTAGTTGAGAACATGTTGTATCCAGACTTGTTGCAACCGTTGAATCATAATGTTGGTAAGAAGAATGATAATTTAATTGTATTGGACTGGTCAATGAATAGAACAATTGGAGGGATTAAGATTGTTGAGAATTTCGAAATTAATTTACAACCTTTGGAGGTTAAATTAGAGCAAATTACTGGTGAGAGATTAATGGAATATATTTTCCGTTCTGATGGAGAAATTAACGAAAGTCCATTACTTTTAAGTATCAATAAAGATAAAGGTTCCAACAAAATTGAAGATGAATCTTCAAGCAGTGATGATGAAAATCAATTCATCAATAGTGAAGACGCTATCGTTACTGATTCTGATACTAGTGATGATTCCGTGATTTCAATAATTGACGGTCCAGATAAGAAACCATCATCCGAAATGAAATTATCCAGTAATGGGACTCCTCCTGATAAGAAAAGCCGTTCTACAACATCTAATAATTCTAAGAAATACAAAGATATAACGAAGGTTGGAGCTTCAGTCGTTGACCAAGAAAATGAAGATCCTGAAGTTGAAGAGATGATTGAACGTGCGTCGAAATATCTTAGTATTATTGGGTTCAAAATTAATGCTTTCAATATGAGAATTTCGTTTAGAGGTAAGAAAGGTTATAAGAAGTTACTAAATGTTGAAAATTTTATGATTAAATTACCTGAATTGATCGTTTCGAATAAGTTATTTTCATTACTTGAATTGACCTTATACTTTAAATCTGACATTATGAAGGTATTGTTGAGTCATACTGGAAGATTGATAGGAAACAAGATTACAAGTCACAAAGCTAGAAGACGGAGAACTAGAGTTCGTGCAACTTTGAAACCATTGAAAGAATATGTTAGGTTTACCAAAGTGTCTGAGTTGATATCAGAAAGAGACGGAAGATTGAAAAGAAGATCCAAATCTATCAATGAGGTGGAAGAAGTTTATGATTTGTTCGAAGAGGGAAATACAACTATCTGATTTGGATTATTATAGTGTATCATAATTTTTTGTATTAATTGATTACGTTAAAAGTTTGTTATTATATTTACCAGCATTTGTTACAAATCGTAGTAGTATGCAATTTTATATTGGAATATAAAGTACAGAACAGTGAAATCAGATAACCATTAAAAAACCAGAAAAAACCCCCTTTGAAAGATAAAAATGCTAAGTTAGTACAATTTTTTTTTTCAAATATGAATACAAAAAGGAAAGACAATTGAAACAAAAAAAATGCAAATTTTGGAACCCGTTAACCATAAATTGAGAACAGACTAAAGAGTCAGACCAATTTGGAATAAACATCATAACTATGACGAATGAAGATGAATGAATATGAATTGGAAAGTAGAAAGTGGGATGCGGAATGTCAAGTATGAATTCTCTTCAAATCGCCACCTGCTGAGCTGTTGAACTTTTTCTTTCTCTTATTTTTCTCACTGTCTTCACTTCTTTTAGAAGTATTGTCATCTTTTAAGCATAATTCTTGCTCATTGAATCCTGGAATAGTACATTTTGGTTCAAATTGGAACGCTCTTGATAACAATTGAGGATCCAAGTGAGGATTTTGTGATTGAACCATTCTATTTTCCCTTGGAGCATAAACTATTGGAGATATGGTTCTTTCATTTGGGATTGCTATTCTTCCCGCTTCATGTAACTCCACTGTGTGATTCTTGTAGGACTTTCTCAATTTAACGCCTTTGGATCCATCAGGGTTTAATCTAGCCACGGATCTAGCAATATGATCTAAATCATATAGCGAAATTAGATTATCCAATGGTGATGGGGATGGTTTAAGATGAACCTCTAAAGAAAAACTGTTAGTATAAATTGATTTGAAATCCAAATGTGGAACAAATATGAACTGATAAAACACTCACCATTTCTATCTATAAAATAATAATCTATCGGTTTATTAATTTCATTATTATCTGGCATCATCACCGTTTAATAAATCAATAAATCCCCAAATTATAATGAGGATCTCAATTAAATTCTATTTAATTTCACTTAATTTCACCTATTTTTTTTTTGATCATGAAAGTAATAGAATTCAGATAACTGAAAATGGAAAATTGGTTAGCCACAAAGAATAATTTCGATTATCGCGGATTAGATAATCATATATACATCCCCCTTCGCCTTGCTGCCTTTAGTCTCCTCATTCACATGACGTAAATCTTGAGGTTTACGTTTGTATCATGTGATCAGTATACACTCTTAGGGTTATTACCCTTCTCCTTGAATGTTGAGATTGAATAGCAGTCATCGGCGGTCTGAAATATTCACCGCTGAGATGCATCTCGACGTATATTTCATATCACTTGTCGGTTTTCGCGAAGACTCGGTGAGAAATTCTCATTTTGGGCGTGCGAATGTTCAAGTTGCCAAAGTGTGAAGTCTCGAATCTAGTACTGAGAGTGGAAAATAGTATTAGAAAAATAAAATATTAAAATTTACAGTGTATTATATTTAACAGGATAATCAAAATTTAAAGGTATGTTGTGTATCTGTAATGATGTTATTGAACTAATCTACTTGTTATTATCATTAAGGGAAAGTGATCGTGAATCAGAGAATAATGTACCTTGTCAGAGTATTGGAAATGAGCCATTCAAATATAATCATCAGACTACTATAATGAAGTGAACTATGAAGAGTCAAATTATGAATAACAAGAGCTCATTATGAAAGAGCAATGTACAACTATCCATATAACATAGTGGAAAGACTTGAAGAACCAGAATATAGATTGAATTCCAGTAGCAAATGAACAAATATTAGAAGATTATGTTTTCACATCAACACATTTTACATGTTGAACATTAATACTAACGATATATAGATGGCTGCTTCATTACCACATCCAAAGATTGTTAAGAAACATTCTAAGAAATTTAAACGTCATCATTCTGATAGATATCACCGTGTCTCAGAAAACTGGAGAAAACAAAAAGGTATTGATTCATGTGTTAGAAGACGTTTCAGAGGTACTATTTCACAACCAAAAATCGGTTATGGTTCAAACAAGAAAACCAAACATATGATGCCATCTGGTCACAAAGCTTTCTTAGTTTCAAACATCAAAGATTTAGATTTATTATTATTACATACTAAAACTTATGCTGCTGAAATTGCTCACAACATTTCTGCTAGAAACAGAATTGAAATCTTAGGTAGAGCTAAAGCTTTAGGTTTAAAAGTCACTAATCCAAAGGGTCGTCTTGCTTTAGAAGCTTAAATTATCTGTAACAAATAATTTTGGTTTCAAGTGGGTTAATTCATTTTTGTTATATAGTTATAATGAAAAATTTTAAATAATTTTAAAGTATTGTACTATAAAATCTTTCAATTGATTCTTTATGAATGTATATTGAACATGTTATTTGATGTAGCTATCTTCCCTTTACTGATTACCTTGCACTATCATCTCCAAAGTTCCTATTGCCTTCGTATATTGAAAGAAGAACTCTAACTGTTGAATATATCAGCATGATAACCGTATATTTGAGAATATGATATTTTCTGAGTTCTGAGCACTTTACTTTTGATTTTTCGCCCCCCCCTTGAATCCCAACCCCCTCGATCGTACTGAGGTTACAATCCGTGGTTCGATTCTCGAACACTCTATATGTAAAGTCTAAAGGAGAGTATTTGAAATGAAGACTTAGAAGTTAGGTGGAAATCATAATTAAACGCTAAACTAATATAGTCAACTAAGTAACATTTAACATTAATAGCGTAGTAACAGTGTGCTTAGCGACTATAAGCACAAATCAAAAAAGGTTGCAGACATATATATTATGATCGTTGCAAGTTGCAGTCGTGACATAGTAAACTACACTAATTAATTAATTAACCAAATTAGAAAAAAAACCCCAATTATATATTCTATACAAATTATCTTTTTGTAAACCCGCTTGAACTTACGTTTGAAATTTCTAAATGATGATGCTTTTTAACTTTGTAACCTAAGTCACATAAACCAATTGATGAGTTTGAATTTGTTGTTGAATCAGAACTTGATTTAGTTAATCTTGATATGTTTAATATTGAATGTGAGTTATTTAATTCACTTTTGTCATCTGATGAATCATCCTCTTTTACTGTTTCAATTTTTGGTGATTCATTCTTTGGCGATATGCTCCTTGGAGGCGAATCATTATATGTATGACCATCAAAATCCAACATTGATTTAACATTTTTCCTAGTTTGAAACTTATCAGAATCTAATTTTTTAAATGAATTTGCTGATTTCAATGATGAAGATGACGACTGATTATCGAAATCCAACATACTTTTGATTGGAGATTTCAAACCTTCGCTTATTTCATCAGTTGAGCAACAAGTACTTGGACCATTCTTAATGAAATCATCTAAATGTATGCACTCTTCTTCAGTTGTATCTTCATAAATACACATTTCCAAGGAAATAAACCATGGATCTTTAAACAAAATATCCAAATTATACCTTGTATTAACATCAGGATCACATAATTTCCATGCAACTCTACTACCTCCAGTTGAGTCAAATTCTTTAGCAAATTTGAATTCCTTACCTGGGCCATGATTGAAATCACTGTTATTTTTGAAAGATGGATTACCATTACAGTATCTTTTATGAGATGAAACATAATCTCTGTAGTGTTGATCATTAGTGCAAGAATCTTGGAAAGGATGGTTTGCATAAATCATTACAAAAAGCAACATTCCAAGCCCCCAAAGATCCATCTTAAATGGATCATATGGAATTCTTTTATTATCTGAACAATCTCTTAATTTCGTAACTTCTGGTGACGAATATGGTGCTGATCCAACATAAGCAGTACTCATTTTTATTGGAGATGTAAAATCCTTGGGTATTTCATGACCATAGTCCGAAACTCCAAAATCTGTAATTTTTAAAACCCCCTTATTATTAACAAGAATGTTTTCAGGTTTTAAATCTTTATGAACGATATCTAAACCATGTAAGTATTTTAAACCGTACGCTATTTGCTTAAAGAAACAATACTTCTCTTTAATTGATGTTGATTTCCATCCACCTTTTTCAATCATTGAAAATAGATCACCACCGGGGCATAATTCCATTATGAAACCCCAACCTCTCGGTAAATTACCAATGGTTTGTATCTTTACTAATGATATAATATCTATAATATGAATCCCACGTTTAGCGTCAATTGATATCAAATATTCTTTTATACATCTATTATAAAACTGTTGAGGTTTCTCATCGGAAAACATTTGGAATTTTTTCAATGCGAATAGTTTCTTGGTTGATTTTGAGGTAATTACTCTAACGTCACTTGAAGCGCCAACACCAATTTTCTTATCCACTAGATCAAAATCATCTAACAAGTTGACTGATATGACTTTTGCTTCGCTTGGTAAATAATCATTTGGATTTTCAATCGGTAATGGTAATATATTCTTATTCTCATCATCATTTAAATAAAATTTTGTACTGGGATGATTTGATATTGAATTTGATTTATTTAAACCATATGGATTATAATTTATCTTTTCTGTTGGATGGTATGAATTATTTTTTGAAATTTTAACAGTTGAATTTGAAGGTAATGATGAAGATATTTTGGAATTTGAAAAAGTTGACCTTTTCTTTATAGAGTTTATGGGTAATACTTGATGATTTGTAAAAGAATTTGATTTTCTTATGTTTAAATCATTCCTCAAGAATTTGGAATTATCAATTATATGATTCTGTTTATGTATTTGACTACCGTTTGGAGAGTTCATTGAACTGACTGGATTAGGATGAACATGTTGTGGAGGTGGACTTTTGGTATCAATTTTTAATTCTAAATTTTTGATTTTCAGTAATTTATCACTTTTACCAGCTTCACTTTCTTTTTCATGAAGATGCAATAATTTCAGTATAACTTTATGGGAACTAGAAGAGACATCACTCAAGGGAGAGTTTGAAGAAGGTGACAGTGAAGGTGTAGCTCCATTTGAGGTAGTTTCTTTATCTTTTTTGAAAATATTCCTCAATGAATGATTTCTCTTTATTTCATCTTTGTTGGTCATCTTGTTATATCATTTATCTCTGTAAAGTATATATATTTGTATGATTTGTGCTGTTCTTTATGAAGTTTATTGAGAATGACTTGAAATTTATATGATTTTATGATTATATTATATTATATTATATTAATTATTCTGGAGAAGGAAGCAGAATGAGTAACCAGCTTAACGTGGTGGAATTGAATATGGTATTATGTTGCAATGTAAATCTGGTGTGATTTATTGATATGCCTCAACGAATTGATATGCTGAATATATTAACTAGCCGCTGGAGATTAATTTTTGCTTAAATTGAATTATAGAATAGAAAAGGCTGAAACGCGAGCACTGAGCAGAATTGAAACTCGGTCAAATCAAATATCAGTGTAAAAATATGCCAAAATCAAATAATTAATACAATCGTAAACTGTCTCTTGGCGTCTCTTATAGTAAAACACTTGAATATATTGGCAAAATATGGTCAATATCAATAATCAAAATTTAATTTAAATTCAAAAGATTTCTTAAAGCAAAAAATTAACCGTTTTTTTAACCTTTAACCGCTTAACACTGAAAAGCAAGTTTATTCTAATTTATTTATTGTTTTTATGACCGAGGAAATCAAAAACAAAATTGTTCTGAAATTGCCGCTTTGAAATGTTAACGCCGTTTACGTCATGAGGCAAATGGACTTAATCCCCTCGATGGATTTCTTCGGTCCTCGGACTGACCCAGGGCACCTCCTTATGGTTGAGAGGCCCTGGGTCACGTCTTCCATAATATAACTATATATCAAATGCAACAGTATTCAGAACAGAATCTAAGATATGCAACGGAGATACTGGTTCCAATATATAAAGTTTATATATCAGATTAGAAATCAAAAGTTAGTGGAATTATATAAATTTGCAATTTTTTGCATGATATGACTATTTTTTGACATATAAATCAATTATCCCATTAATTATTCCGTAAATGAATATATCAAATGATAAATCTACAGGTGATGATATCAAATATTTATAATACAAAAATATTAAGAATTAAATAAATTAGTCTTGTCTTGTTGAAATAAAATTATAAAGATAATTAAGAAATGAAATGAAATGAATGAAAGAAATAAATAATCTTTTAATTTATAAATTTATAAAAAAACAATTTTTATAAAAAATGATATAAATTTTTTCTATTGATATTAAACACTTTCTTCATCAGTTGTCTTAACAGATCTTTTAATTTTAAAGAATCTTATACCATTTGATGATTCCTTTTCTTGTGGTTCTTCTCTGGTGAATGAAGAAACGTCATTACTCCCAGGTTTTTCATAATTATCATGTGTTTCTTCTTGGTGAGTTGATTCTCTATATGAATTATATGAATGAGCAATTGAAACCCAAGTAGTATTAATGAAAACAATCAATAATAACACAAAACAAGCCCAGATAAATCCCATTAATTTAGAGCCAATTTTAGCAGATTTTTTATCATCATGGAAGGCATTTTTAGCTAAAACAATAGCAGATGTTTGCATAGCGGCAACAGCAGTTTGGAAAATAAGACCCAACCCGATGAAAATAGTATTCAATTTTTGCATACTGAATGAACAAATTGAAAGGATTGAAGTTAATAATGAAACTGCAGTGAATCCTAAAGAGATTAAAAGGAAAGCAAAGACAAATCTAGTCAAGTAGTAATAAGTAGCTCTGTTATCAACAAAGTCAGATGGAACGTTGGTCTTTGTGTGGAAGTTATCAACTGGAGATAATGGGTAAGAAGGACCCATAGTACATTGAGATAAATTTTTAGCATTGCAAACCCCCCAGAAATTCCACTGAGATTCGGAATAAGCATTTGGAATTGAAGAAGTATCTGCTTGTAACCAGTATAACTTATTAATTGGGCTCACATTTGATGAACCTGATAATATGGTTAAGATTAATAATAAAGATGCACCTGCGAGGAAAAAAATATTAATGATATTTGAAATTAATCTCATTTTGATATGTGTATAAACGAATGAAGATTTGATTAATTACTTGTTGGTTGATTGGAAGTTAGTACTAGTTGATCAAGGAAACGAAAAAAAATCAAACTAAGAGTAAGTTAAAAAATTGAGAGATTTAAAGATATAAATAAAAGAAAAATAAAACATAACAGAAAAGGAAATGTTCGTTAACTTTAGTAAATAGCCTAATTGGACTCAACTGGGTTTGATTGGCCATGGCTCAATCCGGCCATGCCCAATTGACAGGCTATTTTTTTAGAGGAACAAAGAATTTTCACAAGTACATTAGACGCAGCTGTTTATGTCAAATGATTGTTTATTTGTTTATATTTTCATGTTGATGAAATTTGTCGAGTCGTTTAGGATGTTTATATTTAACCGCTTTGGGAAAAAAGGGCTGATTACATCAGAATAAAGGTGATCAAAGCAACAAAGAATGAAACGGAACACCTTGTAGACCACCTGGCTAATAGCTATGAGCATTGAGAATACTCATTTACTAGAAGTCGAGGTACCGTCTTCAACTTCAAGATATACATCAACTACATCGCACTTCATAGACACCACTGTCGACTCCACTTGTATAAACAAAGTTGTTTTGGGTTTTTTTCTGGTTTGGAGCCCGTATGTTTTTGTATCCCAATTTGCCTTGCAATTTCGCGGTCTAGTTATGTAATCAACTTTATCAGTTGGAACTTGGAACTTGGAACTTGGGAGAAGACTAAGCTTAATATCCTTTGTGTTTTGTAGGTCGGCTCTTCAACGTAATCTACTCACTGCCTAGTTCAAGACTCAAAGGTTAAAACTGTGATTCGTGAATACATTGTAATGATTGTAATGATTAATCCGTAATTATTTTGTTGTAACTAGTTTCTATTTATGGTTCAGAGCCCGGTGTCAGGGATGTTGCAAAAATGAATTGGTTTTGCAACTTCTTCTGCATGCTTAACGGTTTATAATTATATCATGATATAAAAATTAATATAATACACTTATATATGTATTATGATATTATATAATATATTATATATTATATTATATAAAGGAGAATTGATGTCTCTAGTAGCAGCAAGTACATATAAGCTCTAGTACGTAGAAAACTTAATATAAATATTAATTTAAATAAATTTATTCATAATTAATTTTATATAATATAATTAATTAATTTTTTTTTCATGATCAAATTACAAATCTTTAATATAAATATATATATAATTAATTGAATAATTTAATATATATTAAGATCTATCTCTATTAAATTGTAATATATATGATCTATTATTCCTCTTTTAAATATAATATAGTACCCTAAATTAAGCTAGATGGGTACGTCATTCTGGCCGGATAAAATATATATATTTATAATGCGATACTTTCCCACCATCATATCGATCTGAGCATCTTTAAATCATCTTAAAGCGAGTTAATATCTTGATACACCAGTTTGAAGTACCTTCCGTCTTATGTTCCTTATTGTTTTGAGGATCTCCAAAACATGGTTAAACCTGATCAATATATCATACCTTCATCCAAGGTACAGACTATTTCTTCTAGTCTTAATCATGTCATATTCACATGATATTCAAGATATTCAGACGAATATTTGAAGGATCATCTTTAATGGCCACAACAGTATATATAAACTAGTTACTATTCAAAATATGAATTTGAATTGCACATTAGGGCGAAAAACTACAGTCTACTTACTAATATAACTATATTACCTTCAATTATAGGCTTTCCTTAGACTTATATCAGTTATATTATAGTTAGTGACCATGAGTCGTACCTATGCCCATTTCAGTGGACATGGACCAAAATATTCGCACACATAATCATCAGGTAGCTCAGGAGGCTTGTCGGAACCAACGAAAGATAACCACCATGCTTTACAGCTACTTGAATCTTTCTGGTAAGTATAAAAATCCGGACTTTCGAATATAAACCCATACTTTGCCTCATTTTTCAGTATTTTTTCATAGAGCTTCCTTTCTTTCTTATAAGGTTTGCCGAAAGCTGGATATTGAAAATTCTGACTTAGAGTTATGTCGCTTTTAGTTCTCTCAAGGATATTCAGCTTTTCTCTATATGGATAGAAGACAACACCATGCCCACGTATGTCTCTCTCTCTCTGCCCAATCTCCAAGTATATTCTAATCGTTCAATAAACTCTTTATCTATCTTCATATGAAATATGTCATTCATGAATTTTTGGTGGAAATCCATTCTATAGAGAGTCTTGTTTTTATTATTATAACAACAATCATACCAGTTCGGGAATTTATGAAATTCATTAATCATATCGAAAGTAAATGGCGTTTGTATCAACTGTTCATTAGAAGAATGAATAGTTAAATGTCTAATTTTCAATGGTTTTCTATTTGGAACATAATTTGAAACGAATTCAAAAAAGTCTGAAAAACTATATTTGAAACTGTTCTGTATGAGATTAATTTCTGTATTGGTAGCACATACCCTCTCGAATGGCTTTGATATAATCGGATTTTCATGTAGCTGGATTATATTTTCATCATAAGATAATCTGGTAGCGAAGTTCCTTAGTGATTGAAGGTGTTCACTTTTCGTGTTATGAAGCAAATCATCATATTCATCGGTGTTAATAACATCATTGGACACGATTTTTGAAAGAAAGACACAATATTTACTGAACAAATCAAATCCACAGAAATGAACAGTCAGAATGTTAGGATTAATAGCACATATATTGAGAAAGGTAGCCAATAAATTCACTACTGGCAATCATTGCACTTGTAACATTTTTATAGTCAATATATGATGTAGAACCCATATTGCGCATATACCCCTTACGGAAATAAGAGATTTGTCCTTTAGCATCAGTTATATGATCATCAAAATAACCAAGATGTTCATCCGCAAGAATCGCAGTAAAGTAGTTGGAATTATATATATCTCCC
Source organism: Cephaloascus albidus (assembly GCA_030575015.1). Lineage (NCBI taxonomy): Eukaryota > Fungi > Ascomycota > Pichiomycetes > Serinales > Cephaloascaceae > Cephaloascus > Cephaloascus albidus. Next base: position 86,029 of record JAJMGN010000213.1, on the reverse strand, counting down.
TCTATCGGCGCTGCATATAATGTGAGTGAACGTAAACTGGTTCTGATTTTATGTGATATTTTTTCTCGTGGAATGAGATAAACAGGTAACCTTATGTGTTGACAATTACTCATAATATATGGAGAAAACAAAAGCACAGGGTCCGATATCATAGTCTTCCAAGTGGAAATTAATATCAAGTTGTAAACCATATGAAGGTTCGTTTATTGTACGAAACACTTCCACAGTAAAGAAAACAATCATATTAGCGATACCTGGATTTGCTTTAATTAAAGTTATTATTTGACGAATAGACTTCTTCCTGTAAATGACTATGATATTTTTGCGATACTTCAATGTTTCTGCGGAAGGATATAATCCCGGTGGAGCATGTAGCTGAATATGAGATTCATAAACTTCATGAATGTCATTTTTGTAACCATTCAGCTCAAAATTACGTTCTCTATTAGGAGAAATAAGCAAAATATGTATGGCCATATATATTAATCTTTTGGCTATTTCATTCAATTTCTTAGAGACTAATGATATTGTAAAGATATCCTCTTTGGGGAGATATTCGAATATAAGATGAACCAAATTAATATGTAACTCACCTAGTGGGAAGTTGAACTTTTTTTTTGGTGCTAATTAATATCTGAATCCATTTTTGGAATATAATATTTGAAATCATGAGTATGGACGTGCATCCAAGAACCATGATGGTCCTAGTGCTTGAAACAAATATATATTAATATCGCTATATTATAATAAAATCATAAATATTATCAATTCACGTTCAAATTATAAGCTGTGCCGATACTTCAAGAGCTAGGAAGATATATATATATATATAGCACAATAAAATTATAAAATTATTAATTACAGCTATTGTACATTTTATTAAATTATATATTAATTTGAAGTTGCAGCACTGAAATTAGTTATGCAAAGCTTTATTTCGATCCGCAATATATCGACTAGTCCATGATGTCGATATTAATATGACTTGTAAGACGTTGTGACGTCCGCAAAGATATATAATGAAGCTTGTCACTTGTGTGTGTGTAACATCTCTGCTTTGGAAGTTGGGTACCAATCGTTTGATCTAATATAGCTTTTAAATTTGGTGATTGACAGCAGCGGAGTGTAACCTTTTATGAAGCTGAAGTGTACCAATATGTGAAAATTTGAAGGTGTTCCTATGATGAGGTACTGTTACAGTAAACTCATGCTACAATTATATGTTATTCTGCTGCAAAGATACAGAAATGGTTATGAGCATAATTTCAACATGACAGCTACAACAAAGAAGAAAGTCTACTGCCCGACTGGAACGCCCACCGGCAATTTGTAGTACATCAGGATTCAGCATGTATCTACTATCAACTAGAAAGGATCGAAGTAATATAAAAATGAAAGTAACCTATATCGCCTTATACAAATAGACAAACTACTTTTCTATTAACACCACTAAATACATATATGATCTAAACTATCTGTACTTAAATATTTTTAATCAAGATACCAGGTTCACCTGGAACAGCATTATCAATAACTTTACCAGTTACAGTAATTTCAACATCCTTATCAGTTAAAACATCTCTACCTATCTTGGAACCATTTGTAAATGCGATAACCTGGATATCCTCAACGTTGAAAGTTGTTGTTGCCTTCATCAAGATTATTTTCAATGATTTAACAGTTTCTATTTCATTGAAAGTTAATTTCCTATTGAAAACAATACTAGGATCTTCCTTATCTAATCTTTGTTTTAATAATGAGATGAAAGGCATACCACGTTTCATATCTTTACCAACTTTTTCTTTGATCAATTTATTATCGTTTAATGAATGTTGCTCGAACAAATCTTTAACTAATTCAATATAACTATCTTGCCATTCAGGGAAAGAAGCAGCGATATACAAGATCAATTTTGTAGGTATAGAAGAATCAACTTCACTGACTTTACCCTTTTTCTTCTTTAATAAGTTACCTTCAGCTTCACGGATTGATTTAGTTAAAGCACGTGCATAAGCTAATGAGTCACTGATCGATTTAGAGACTGGTTTAGAAGCTCTAGGGAATGATGCATCTTGAATAGATTTTGTTTTGTGTAACAACTCACGGTAAACATAATCTGCAAAATGTGGAGCAACTGGAGCTAATAATAATACTTGATTTTCAATATAGTTCAAGATCAAATCACGATGCATTGGAATACCAATGGTAGAAACTGATTCTCTATAATAATCTCTAGCAATTTGAAATTCAAATAAACCAAATTTAAGACCAGATTTGAAATTTGTTGCTTTAAATTGTTCATAAGTTTCTTCAATTAAATAATTCATTTCATTTTCAAAGGCAATATCAAAGAAATTATCAATTGGACCAGTTCTCAATGAATCAATGTTTGACAAGACTTCTTCAAACCATTCTTTCAAATTGAATAATCTCAAAATAGCTGAATTAGCATTCATTTCAGAAAAATTAGCATCTTCAACTGAGTCACCAGCATCAGCCAATGCAATTCTAGAGGCATCAGCACCATACTTAGAAACAATTTGTTCTAATGTCATGAAATTACCAGTTGATTTGGACATTTTATTATTATTTAATAATAAATGACCATTAGCTCTAACACCACGAGGCCAGAATCTCTTAGGGAAAATAGCAGTATGAACATAAATGAAAAATGTTAAATGATTTGGAATTAAATCTTTACCCGAGATTCTTGCATCTAATGGATAGAAATATTCAAATTCTCTTCTCATTGATTGTAATGATTTAATTGGGATATCACTTTTGATATTTTCACGACGAGTAAAAATGTAATCAAATACATCATCTGTCATTTGTTCTGGCTTAATGTTTAATAAACCCAACTCTTTACCATAATAATCTTTATGTAAATAATGACAGATGGTATAATATGACATATAAATAGTAGAATCAGATAATGATTCGACTAAATATTTTTGATCCCATGGTAATCTTGAACCTAACCCATAAGTTCTAGAAACAGCCCAATTCTTTAACCAATCTAAGACACCTTCAAAACTATTTCTAGTTTCCAGTGAAAATGTGTTCATATGTTCAAGACATTCTAAAGCTTGGGATTTCCATGATTCTTCACCATAATCAATGAACCATTGATCTTCTAATGAGACAATACATTCATCACTTGATCTGGAAATAACAAGAGATTCGGGTTCATTATATGTGAACGCTTCATTGGATGCAATTAAATCAGCTTTAACTTTTGGTTTAGCGATTTCAACTTTTTCACCTGCATATTTCCCACACGTGAGAGTACCACTATAGAACCCTTCTTTATAGGCTAATTCCTTAGCTTTGGCTAATTGAACAGAATCCTTTGGCGACTGGATCTTCAATTCGTTACATAAGAATTCAGCACACTTATCACCATATTTTTCAGTCTTGACAACGGGAACAATTTCGTATGAGGCCCATTCTTTTTGAATACCATAGTATTCAGGTTTATTAGCTAACTCCTTGGTGGTGATGTAATCATCTGGAGAATCAGATGGGACACAGGTAACAACACCGGTACCCTTTGTAGCTAAAACGGATTCCATAGGTAAGACTCTCAATTCTTGGTGTTTGGCTAATGGAGCTTTAATTTTAGATCCAATCAAATCTTTACCGTTAATATCGACGACAGATTTGTAATAACCTCTCTTTGGGGTCAAGTTTTGATAAGACATGTTTTTGAATGAACGTTCTGTACAAATATAATAACTATCATTACCAGCATCGAAAACACCATAATTGATTTTTGGTGAGACAAAACAACATGTTTGACCATACATAGTTTCTGGTCTTAATGTAGCAGCGACTAAGTAAATCTTCTTACCTTCTGGGTTGAAACCCTTAGCTTTGAAAGATTCTATGGCTTTTTCAGCAAATTCAGTAACTGAAATTTTTATACCTGTGTATTCTTGTGGCGTGACACCTTCACCAGATTGTCTATCATGATCCATACATGGCTGACCATCTTTTTCAGAATAGATAGTATATCTTTCACCGAACTTGATCTTACCACACTCCCTTAAACGATTCATTTGCCATCTAACAAAAGCATCATAATATGGATTAACATCAGTAGTAATGAAAGAACGTCTCCAATCAACTCTGAAACCGAGGGAAGTAACATCCTTTTCACACAAAGCTGGGAAATAGTATAACCAATAACTTGGGTCAGCAAATTTATGGACTTCATCTTTTGGAATACCCGATTGAATCATAATTTCATGTTGATATTTACCTCTGCCTTGTTTAGCAACAGCTTTTGATTTCTTAGCACTGAATTTGGAAAGATCTTCTCTTTTGGCTGCTGGAGCGACTTCGACTTCTTCAGGTTCATCACTTGGAACACCTGAGAAATCAGGGCCAAATTGTTCAACTTCTCTAGCAATCTTATCAGCTGATGATTTGATTGGCATACCTGTACAATGGAACCCCAATGGGAATAAAGCTCTTTTACCATCCATTCTTTCGAAACCGGTTGTGAATTCAACCTTTGATAAGGTAAAACAATGACCAGCATGCAAAACACCATTCATATATGGGTAAGCCATAGTGGAGAAATATTTTGGATGTTTTTCTCTCAAGGTATCAGGGTCCATTTCAACAGGTTCCTCTTCAATAGTTGGAGCATTGACTTGGAAAGCCTTTTCTTCAGCCCATAATTTCTGATACTTCTTCTCAATCTCAATTAACGTATCTCTACGAACTGTCTATACACATATTAGTTTTGCGATTCGTGGTACATAGAAATTTTTCACTACACCGGAAAGAGGTAGTGAAAGAAGGAAAAAAAAATAACTTACATTCTCTATGACTAAAGTCTTAGGTTCAGCACTCATTTTGGAAACAAATCTCGACTCTAAAATAGCGAATGATCAAATCAAATTATAATTTGTGTGTTGATGGTTTCTTCAAGAATATGACATATTTTTTTTACGATTGGTGAGATGAACAAATTTAAGGGTTACCCGAACAGCGATAAATTAATCAGTCATCAGAATCGTACACAGTATGATGATAACATATAAGTATAATAATGATGATACAAAAGATACAAACACTTGATCCCCTTTTCAACATACGCCCGCCGAAAAATTCAAGTAGCAAAAAATGGTAGCAAAAATTGAAAAACTTTTGAGATTTTCACAGATTTAAAGAGCAGAATGAATGAACCAGTCAAACAAACTTTAGGAAACTAAAAGTAACGAGTGGAAAAACCGATGGTGAGACACTTGGTTATTAGTTATTAGTGGACACATCGATGTTTCGATCACTCAATTCATGAACCGTCCAGATCCAACTTCTGGCAGCGTAATCCATATTTGAAGCAACAGCACTTGGTTGACTTTCCACACCTCCCGTGGCAAAATATTTACCATTATCCTTTTGAGGTGTTAACTTGTCATCCAAGGCACATTTCAAAGTAGCATATGAACCTTCTTCATTTGTAACACCAAAAAAATGACCAAATATTTGAAAAAAAACCCAAAATATTGATCCGATTATAGGTAAACTTGTCCAGTAACCGAAAAGATTGGTATTCATAACGAAACCTGGATGAACAGCGAGACACAAGATGTTTGGATACTTCAATGCTAACATTTTGATATACTGGATTCCAGCAGTCTTTGCGATTCCATACCTGAACCAAGTGAATAAAATATTCGGAGAGTAATTAAACTTGGAATTCATATTGAAGTACATGAATGCAAAATGATGACCGATTGTGGAGAGATATATGATTCTTGAACCAGGAGTTCTTTCAATCAAGGGAACCAATCTTTGTGTGAAAAGAAAGGGAGCAACATAGTTGGTTTGAACTTGGATTTCAAAATTGTCATTAGTTATACTGAAGGGTATAGCCATAACACCGGCGTTATTGATCAACAAATTCAAGCTCGATTCTAGATTCTGGAATTGTAAAGCAGCGTCTTCAACAGATTTTAGATCTAGTAAGTCAATCTCTAAGAATTTTAGTTCTCCAACAAATCTGTATTGCAACTGATCTTTAGTGTAAGCAGACCTTCTTAACTCTGATTCTTTTCGAATTTCGGCGATTGCTTTCAAACATCTTGATTTGCTTCTGCCGCCCAAATACACAACAAAGCCATGCAAATAGAGATGTAAAACCGTGAACCAACCTATGCCACTGTTACCACCAGTGACCAATGCCACTCTTCTATCGTTGGCCGGATTGACGTATGGCAGCAAGTCTGGATTGAATTTGGCAGACATGATTTAGCGAAACTGGGATCTGCCTTGTAAGATTTTATTTGACAGAATTGATCTTTTCCTTGGCGATTCCCTCTTCAATTGAGACAGGAAACAGAAACCCACTTTTTGTTGTCAGCGTTTAATTTTGGCAAAAAGTGATTTTATGATTTGCTAAAAAAACGAAATCCAAAAAATCAAATTTAATTTCTTGATTTCGTAAAATGAAATCACGGAATTTGGACGGATTTTACAAGTGGAAAGTGCTCTTCAAAGACTACAACAAAAAATTGACTCGAGGTTGACGATACAGTTTTCTATACAAGAACATCCCCGTAGCGCGCCCGATAACGGTAACTGGGAGTATATGCCAAAGATGAAGGAAAATCTCATTTTTTCCCTTCGTGAACAACCAAAAACCCACCAACCAAATGCAACGAGCCAGTCACGAAAACCTCCACCGGACCCTCCAAGGACTTGATGAAATTGTAACTGGTTTCAATGTTTGGCAATATATGTTTTCTTGCTGATTTATCCAACTCGTTCCAGCAATCTGCCAATGTCTTTTGGACTTCCAAGTTGTCAATGACATCTTTAGAATTATTCATGGAGACCAAATCGTCCTGGTACTGACCTGAGGACCACGTCACATTGGTGGTGAATATAACATGATCAAATCTGATATCTGGTGATATATTTTCAAATAATTTTGTAACCAAAACTTTGGGATCACGAGACTGCTGATTGAACAATAAGACTCTCTTGATAGGCTTGGTGTTTTTCAACGATGTTTCTCTATACCATTTTGAAGAAGCATCAACACTTTCCAAAGTGTGAGCTCCATCCAAGTACCAGGTTATATCTGGGGATTCAGTTTTGATAGTCTGACATCTTCCTTCCCATGTAGCATTTTCTAAACCTGTAATAAACTTTTCAGGTATACCGTCTGTCTCTATGTTATAGCCCAATTTCACCAAATGTGTAGCGGCCAACTGGATAGCCAATGAGGCATTGTCCTTCTGAAAGTCTCCTGCCAAACCTAACTTAACATTGTCCAATTTTGGGTTTTTCTCAACAACCGTCAAGCTGACTTTTTTCTCTATAGCTCTTTCCTTCAAGACTTTCATACCTTCTTCTGGTTGTTCCACAGTGAATGCAGGAGAGCCATTTTTGAAAATCCCAGCTTTATTCCAAGCAATCAGTTCCAAAGTATTACCTAGCATAAAGGTGTGATCTATACCTAAAGCACTGACACCAGTAACGGTTGGATTCTGAATAATATTGGTTGAATCGTATTCGCCGCCAACACCGACCTCATAGATAGCAGAGTTCACACCTTCACTTATAAAGACATGAAATGAGAGTAATGTCAAGTATTTAAAGTATGCTGGTTTGATTCCGAGGCCCATTTGAGGGAAGGAAGCTTCAGGTGAGCTAGTGGATGAGAGCCTGTCCCATACTTGGAAGAAATATTTTGTGAATTTCTCTTCTTCAATTGGAACCCCATTAATTCTGACTCTTTCTCTAACAGACTTCAAATGTGGTGAAGTGAATAATCCAATCTTAGTTATGGGACCTTGATTTCTGTATTCATTCAAGATAGAATGGGTTAATGAACATGTTGAGCCTTTCCCCTTGGTACCAGTCACATGTATTATGTTGAGCTTGTTGAAATCCTTGGGGGAATAACCCAATCTTCTTGTCCATTCATACATCTCTCTTATCGAGACTTCGTTTTTATTTGTACTACCTAACTTCTTGATTGATTCAATGGTAGCAAAATTTGATTGCAATGAGTTCAACGCCTTTATAGCATCCTACTGGTGGTTAATATCTGAAAGTCATGGGTCATCGTTATATGAAAACATACTTTATAAGTGCGTACTGAAGACATATTCGGGGTATGCTCTATGTCAAGATTCATAAACTGCAGTACTTCAAGTCAAAAGAAAGCTCGATAAAGAAGGCAGATTCTGCTATAAATTGGACCTGCAGCAAGCGATGCAAAAACCAGACTGTTCACAGGGGGAAAAAATATCGCTAAAGTCTTTATATATAAAGTACTGTCTCGTTTTGGGTGTTCACTTATCTCCATTCCCGATTTCCAATTTTCACTCGATTTATTTTCTGTTGAACCTCAGTGGCCAGTGGGCCGTGGCTAGTGAGAAGTTAGAACCGTCTGCGCGGGCTCGTGTGCACAGAATCAGCTCTCGGTAATTTATTGACAGATCAAAATGGACTATTTGATCTGTAGAAAGAGCGAATGCGGTCAAATTGTAACTACTTTCTATGAGGCGTAGCGTCAAGGAATCTTCAATTTGCATATCGCCAGCTTGCCACTATCTCATAACACGGACAGCCGCTCAAAGACATTGTCTTTGGAATGAATTCTACAAAACAAAATGATCAGAATGCTAGAGCTCAGGTATGTGTATTCGTCTATCTTGTCTGGCGCTTCTTTTTTTCCCCATGCTCTTATAACTATGAACGCTGTTTAGTCAGTGGCTCGATAGCTCATTGAACGTACTGGATGCAAGGCACTTCCGCTGAAGAAATAGCATTGCTCAAACTGAAACTAACAAATATTAGCTAGCGGATTCGTATAATCAGCTATACAAACAAATAATATCATCTGAGTTGAAACAAGTTGGAAACTACCATATAATCAAACAAATAGGCGAAGGCTCATTCGGGAAAGTCTACTTGGCAAATCATCAGCTTCTTCATATGAAGGTTGTGTTGAAATGTGGTGATAAAAACGACCCAAATGTAACAAGAGAAATCTATTACCATAAACAATTGAAACACCCCAATATTGTCAAACTATATGAAATCATCATAACTGAAAGTTCTGTGTGGATGGTGCTAGAATATTGTCCTGGGAATGAACTATATTATCACATATACAATTCAAAACGAGTTCCACACGCTGAGTCGCAACGATTGTTTTATCAGATTGTTAGTGCTGTTCATTATGTCCATTCCATTAGTTTATCACACAGAGATTTGAAATTAGAGAACATATTGCTTGATAGGAAAAAGAAACTCATAAAATTGACAGATTTTGGATTTGTTAGAGAGTCCAATCTGACGAATTTCTTAAAGACGCTTTGTGGTACAACAGTTTATATGGCACCTGAATTGATAAAGAATGAAAAATACTCAGGTTTTGCAATTGACTCCTGGGCTTTAGGTGTGATATTATACACAATGCTATACGGGGTAATGCCATTTGATGAAGACGATGAACTGAAGACCAAATTCAATATTTTGAATTTAGATCCTGTATACAGACCGGATGTATCAATTGAGGCAATCACTTTAATGCAAGGTTTATTATCGAAAGATCCAAAACAAAGGCCATCTACTGGAGAGATTCTTAAATCCTCATTTTTGGTAAGTCAAAAAAGTGAGTACCACGCACAAGTTGAAAAAAAATTCAACGAGGCGCTATTTTCAACAAAGACTGATAAAGTACTATTGAAGAAACTCAATGCCTTGAATATAGATATATCCAAATTAACTACTTCATTGAAACAGAACAAATCAGATCAGTTAACAGCCTTTTATGAATTGAGTTTAGAGAAAGAACGCAAAGTTCACAAGAAAAGAAAACTAAATAAATCAAGAAGAGTTAGTGCTTTGATTGAATCACAACCAATGGAAAAGTTGATTGAAAGCTTAAGTGGCTCTAGGTCACGATCCAGAGTTGACATATCAAATGGTAATCCTCATGAGAGACTTTCACGCTCGAATTCAGGAATCAACTCACGCCAAAACTCACGTCAAAATTCACGTCAAAACTCCACAAAATTCAATAACCGTAATGACAGTATAAAAGAATTCTTGGAGCCTCATCCTATTATTTCTCAAATGCCACCAAGTATCCGTGAGTCAATAGCTGATTCAAAAGAAGGGGATTCGTCGTTTATCCAGTCACTTAATAGGAAAAGGTCAACAATCACCGAAATTAGCACTACAGAGAAGAAGAAAAATCTTTTCAATAAAATAGCATCAAAAATATTCAAGAGCAAAACAACCAGCTCCAAGCATAGCTTCAATGATAGCAGATCAGAAATGCACAATTCAATCGATATGGTTAGCTCTATACTGAAGAATGACACTGAATCGAAAGATAATTCCATCAAACATGTTGCAAATTCTACAAACAAACCTAATACCAACCAAGAGCTTCCCATCATGCAATCCAGCCCGATTGGCACTAAAACTGTGAACAAAGTTAGACCATCATCGATGATTTCACAACTAAGTCAGCTAAGTCATCTAAGTCAATTATCAGCCATGTCTGAATCGGATTATTCATCTTACTCACCGACTAATTTCCAAGAAAGTTCAAACAATATGAACACGGTGAATGAGAATAGCAATAATAGACCAGGCTATCAAAGGGCTATCTCGTCAGATCACTCAGTTATATCAAATTCAACTCCTTATAAGAGACAATCGATTTCTCAAATATCTAGTAACTCATCAAACTCGGAGCAAAGTTCAATCAAATCACCAAGAAACGAACTGCCGGATTTTTTCAAAGCTATCAATAACAACAAAAACAAACTATACAATGAGGTTTTACCTCATACTTTCCAGAATACTTCTAATCACTCAAACTTCAAAAAAGTTGTTTCACCAATAAGGAAAAGATCCAAGAAACCTATAAGTTGGGGTAATTTGAATAGAGACAAACCTAGAAAGAAATCATTGATTCTCGAAGAAGATGAAAGTGATTTGGAAGCTGAATTTCAGAACTTGAGTTTAAGAGTACAGAAATATATTGAAAATGAAAACATAAATGAAGAGAACATTGATGAGAATGGTAAACTTGTTGGCGATGAGGTGGTCGCAACTAATAATAACAAACAAAATGGGAAGGAAAATGATAATGATAATCAATTAAATAGAGGTAGAATGTTATAAATATTACTATATAACTATGATCATAGATCTGTATCACTCGAAATGCTTATAATTATTTTGACTAATATATAAAATTATGCATTACTTTTTTTCTTTACTCAAACCAGAGGCTAGACTTATATCTAGACTTTGCATTAACGTGGAAGCAGGTCCAGATAACCCACTACCAGTCTGCATACTTTTCATCAAATTTGATAGCGCCTCAAGTTCCATAGCTTCATCGCAGCTCGCTTCGTCATCTTCTTCATCATTGAAACCAAATTCTTCTTCAACTTCTTCGGATGAGTCTGAGTTGTAGTCACTATCATCATTATATTCCTTGCCTTTAGTCGCATGCTTGTGTGTTTCAGCTTCATTTTCGTTTGCACCACGACGATATTTATCTATATCATCTTTGGACAATTTTAATGCTTCAGATAGGAAAAATTCAAAAAAATCATCCTCATCGATATCGATATTTTCAGATTTGAGGTACTCCCTTGCAACATTATCAAGCTCTGCGTTTATTTTCTCTTCATCATTATCTTTGTCAGATTCATCTTCAAAATTTGTATTGGGTTTATCGTCACCAACAGTCACACCAGATAAACCAGCATCTGTATCTTCAAAAAAACTTTTCAATTTGTTGATTATAATATCTTCTTCTTCAGTTTGTTGCAGTATAGGTTCCTCGATATCTGGGTCAGGTTTCACGAATTCCTTCAAATCGCCCTTTGCGATGAGGATATTTTGCAATTTATCAATACTTGAAGTTTGAAAATCAATATAGCTGGTGTCGTTCATACTATCTTGATAATCTCTTAGCTCAGAATCGCTGTTGGATATTAACTGATCCAAACCCAAAGTTATGCATTTCCCCAAGTTTTGCACCAAATCTACTTTGAGTTCAATCTCCAAATAGAATTTTAGCAAGTGATAAGACAAGTATGGGAAGTCATATTTACCCTTTTCATTATGGCTTTTATGAATGTTCTTGAGACTCTTGTTGATTGGTAATTTTTCCTTCGCAAAAGTGTTAACGCACTTGGCCAACATTGCTGGATTTTTAACTAGATACCTTGTCACCGTATTATCTAGTTCCACTTCTAATGGATAGATCATCTGCAAGCACTTTTCAGGAAACCCATTTAATTTCTCAGATATTTTTGCGTTGATTGATGGGACTGCTGTAGCTTTGAAAACCACTCTTTCTAAGAATATCAACGATTCTTTCAAAGTCAAGCCTCTATCAGAGTAATATTCCTCTGGTATGATTATAACTCTGCCGTTATTTATCCAGTCCCTGTATGTAGAATTGGAAGGCTCTATCCACAAAGGCAAAGTCTCAGCTGACTCCACAAGGAGAAATTCACCGTCCGTATCGAATAGATGTATATAGATATCTGGATCTTGTGAAGATAAATCGTAGAGTAACTTAACCGCCAACCACTCATCATTCAACGAATCGCCAAACACCAATTGGCCATGGATGTAGTCATAACCTTTGTGATTGGCCATCTCCACTGAGGGCGTGGAACCGCTCCAGGGGAAGTATTTGATCCAAGGATCCAACTTTGTCTGCAATAGCCTAAAGAAATGATTTAGCTTCACCAATGATTCATCTTCATGCATCACAGGATTTATGTGTAGTATGGTGAATATCAACGTATCTTCCTCGAAAAAAGGGTGACTTATATCTCCCCATGGCAACTCATGGGAGAGATCTTCCACTTTTTTGACCATGGCGATTCCGTTGGCTCTTTCAGACAATGTTGTTTTCTCGCTTTATATATGGCTAAGAAATAAATTTACTCGCGATGAGGTTTATCTCGATTTCGACTTGATTTCAATCACCAGTTTCTTATCAAAAACATCAAAAACATCAAAAAAGAAAACCAATTTTTATTGTACGACTCAATTAATCAAAAGCGAGTGGCAAAATGAACGAAATAAGGTCCAGAATGTGGTCGGGAGCTCTCAACGTCAGAATTGTGCTATGTGACAACGACAGCAACGACATGTCGACGAGAAGAGAGTATTTTGTATGTATTCTTGGTGCTTTTTCATGGACCAAACACACCAGCTAACCGCCCACAGACAACAATCAACAGAAACACGTACTTCCCCTTATACTTTAAGGAGTTTCTCCTGTACTTCAGGCCGTATATATTGGTTCCAGAATGGGCTGATTCCACGCAGTGGTGGCTAGAATTCGAAGAGGTCCCGTTGAAATGGAACTTGCCAGTTGGATTTCTATATGATTACCTCACTCAGCTGTCACACAGCAAACAGAACGAGCCATTTGGAAACATGTGGACGCTTACACTACACTACAGGGACTATCCAGATGACTATATCATTCCTTTAGCCAGCGAGAAGTCAGTGGAAGAGCTATGGGTAAACCAAATAAAAGAAGTAAGTATTATCAAGTTATCATGAATAAAGCATTTTCTAACGTACATCCTAGTCCAGTTTCATTCAAAATGGAACCTCAAAACCAGTGATGAATCTCTCTAAAGAGCTTTCCTCCAATTTATGGCAGAGCGTCGAAAATCGTGAGTATATTAAGCTACAATTGCAACAACCACTATACTAACAAAAAAACAAAGACAATGCAAATTTATATTATTCTATAATACAGAAGATATTGCCGCCAAGTCCAAGAAACCTTCGAAATGTCCCCATAAAAATATATCTACCAGGAACAAACGCCGTTATTCAAACCAGAACTCCTCCAATGATAAAAAATACAGAAAACGTTCAAACTATCGGATCTTCATTGAATCAACTATTACCTGAATTGTTCCCCAAGACAGAAGAATATTCACTAGCACAACCTGTAATTCAAGGAATCACTCCTCCACCGTTAACTCCTCTAGCTGACTTTTACTATCATACAATGTATTTAGATTTATTTTTACATATTGCAATAGTAATGATTTCTCAATAATAATAACCAATAGTTTTATGCTTTTTTTTGTTCTGTAATTTCATTAATCTTCAATAGTTGGAGCTTTGAAGACAGCTTGTAACCATATACGATACATTTTCAATTGTTTTTTCCTATTAACCAACAATCTTCTATCAGTACCGATTTTCATTTCTTGAAACTTGTTACAGAAGATCTCACGTAATTCTTCTTCTGTGAAGAAATACACTCTGGTACCATCACCTCTGATATAAAAGTTTTCATCCAATAATCTACCTTTCTTGAAACGCACTTGAGCCAAATCATATCTCCCATAATCTCTGAATAAAATCTCACCACCTGGTTTCAATATTTTACTTAAATTATCAACAGCTTGCACCCACTGATCTGGAGATAAAGCACTGAATATGAACACCATAATGATTATATCAACTGAATGAGGCTCAACAGTTTCAGGTAAAGTACCTTCTTTATTAGACAAGTCCCAAACACATGCGTGTGCATGTTGGGGATCATAATTTTCATGTGTCTTGACAAGTTCAATAGCATTTTTGGAATAATCAGCACCTATAATTCTAAAATTTGGATTCTTGTTTTGATTCAAAACAGGGAACAAAGTATTACCAGCACCACATCCAATTTCCAAGATAGTTGTAGGAAGCGAGTCTTCCTTAGTAGCTTCATATAATGATGGAAATTCAATCTGCAACCATTTTCTATCTTTAAAGAAATTTTCCTTATGACTCTTATAGAAAATATCCCAATACCTAGCTGGATTAGAGTTGTACAAGTTCTTATCAAAATCTTTGACAGGATGTTCAAAATGTTTCGATATTTTCTCTTCAGCTTCTAATATTTGTTCTTCACCCCATTCAACATGATCCCACGCATTATGATTGAAGACATCGTTATCGTCCTGCAAGTATCTCTGTCCAAAAGTGAACGGAGAGTCTTTACCGATTCTTGAATCCAATGGCGGTTTGGTTTCCGCTATCTGTTCGTTCTCAAATATCGTCATTTTATCAATTCTGCTTGGTGTTAGTATAATGCGCTGTTAGATCATCTTCACTATTTTTTTCTTTTACGAACAAAAAAAAAATAAAAATAAAAAATAATTTTTTTGTGGTTTGAAGCCCAGAAGACAAAAATGCGGCTCAAGAGAACAGATCACATGACACATCACGTGGCTTTATCTTTCCGAAAAAGAGCGTTCCTGAACCAAAAACTCTGCAGATTTCAGATCCGTTTCAGAAAGAAACCAACCACCAAATTAGAGAATAAAGCACAAATCAACTTTTAGACGCGGACGAAACTCCATCGAAGAGAGATATGGTCACTAGTCAGCCATCTGGCTCTTCATTTACGTCTTATTAGGCTCATGCAGATGCTGTTCCGCGTGCCTCGTACTAGATATTCGACAATATCAAACAATTACGAGATGGCTTGCAACTGGCAATTTGTGAAGAATTCATACTGATTCAAGGCAATTTCAAAAACTGCTGGTGGGACAAACTAATTTATATATAACCAAGCTGAAATAAGGTAAATCGTTCTCAGAAACTTTTCTGGATTTTCTTAAAACTCAGTTAATTTTCACATCAGAAAGAAGAGATTTAGCTTCTCAATTAAAATCCACTACGCCAAACTAGTACTTTATCACATCAATTTTAGTTTGCTACCTAGCTTCGCCAACGTATTCCATACATATCCAGAACTGTCAAGTCTGAACTTGGTAGTTGACACTCATCATGAAGAAGAATCATCATAAGCAAATACTTTCATATGATGACTTTTTCCAACCACCTGCTTCAAGTGATTTAGACTCTTTATCCCACGCGGTTAGATGCTTCACCCCAAGCGTATGTATTTCCATGATTTTGTTCTCTTTTAGCTTTCCATTTCAACGATACTAACTTTTCAGAAAATCAACATTGAATCCATTCCCTCCATACCACATTTACGGAAGTCTAAAACATACCAAAGAAGTAGCAATCCACGTTGTACAAGCATGCCAATCATCCCCTCATCAAATTTTTCAAAAATTCTCAAGGATTTGCCTACACTTCCAAACACTGAACCTATTTCCAATTCAAAATCGATTTCAACTTCAAATATAAGGTCTATTGATATCACTGGTAGACTTCCAATTAAGAGAAACTCTGCAGTTCCCGAAGGTGTATACTTACCAATGTTAGAGTCATCTGGCAATTCTGTATCTAGTGGAGAGATGGATTGTTTCCCAACAACTCCCAACAGCTCTGATTTAAACTTATCCACCAGAGATATACCAGCACTGAAAAGAGTTCAATCGAAGAAGGTGCCACCCAAACTCATGCCAAATGCTGCTGTCCCTCCCGAGTCATCAAATAAAGGGTTATACAGGTCAATAGCTGATACTGTTTCAAAGAGAATAAGTGATAAACGTTTTTTTTCAACTCCAGTGTTTTCAACAGCTACAAAGGCAAGTCTTATGAAAGATTTACCACCGGTTGTCATAAAGGAATCAAAACCAAAAGCTGCATTGAAAACTTCAAAAAGTGCTACAAAACCTGTTAGGAAACCTGTTAGGAAACCTCCGGCTTCAAAATCTACCAATCCAAAGAATACCCCTAAAATGATAGATCAAACTACAAGAAGCATTTCTAAAACTCCAAACGTGAATGTTAAAAAAGAAGTCTCACCAATTCCAATTCCATGGAAGGCATCGTATCTTGCAGATGACTATTCTATACCAATTCCATTTCCAGAAACCAGCATATCGCCCGTTGACAATGAGAACACCCGAATTCCAATGAGATCTCCAAGAAGAAGAAATATTGATGATGTTTTAAAGAAACAGAAACACACTCATATCCACAAGAATTCGCCTGATAAATTACAATATAGCGGGTCGATATTAAGAGATCAAAGAGAGAAAATCGTCGTTATTGACAAAGGTATCCCACCACCAATTCCAATTCATACAGTCAATGTGGAACCTCCACCAAAGACTGATGCTGCTTATTTAGAAGCAAGATATGGTCAGACTTTCATCAATCCAAATTTCAAAAAACGTATCTCAGAAAATAAGACTCGTGAAATGGAAGTTTCTCAATATACCAGAGCATCAGCCATAACTCCTCCACTCCCACAACCGAAAACTAGAAGTATCGATATCCTCAAGAGACACCTTTCAGGTGAGTTGAAACCTTCTCCAGTGTTGTATCCAACAACGAAGTCTCATGAGAAGAGATACAGTAGATACAATGAAAATTATGGTGATTCAAGAAGAGGTTCTGCTGTTCTCGTTCCTACGTTTACTGGTACTGCCAGAGGTGGAAGAAAGTCAAGATCTGGTACTGATACTGATGATAGTACTATTGATGATGAATTCCCTCACTTGAGAGTAATCAATAACTATTTCTGAGAAAATGGCTTTTTACAAAGTTGTAACTCATTTACTTTCCTTTTTATTCATTTGAGCACGGTGTTAAAGTTTTTGTTGTTTCTCTGAGGATTTTTCTCTTTTTTTGTATAGGTTTGTGACGTTACGTGTGGTTTTTATTTGTATTGCTCATATTGTCGTGGTTGTATATATATTCGGTGGTGACTGTTTTCAATATTTTGTATACCCTTTTAAATAGGGGAATTATGTTATATTATTATATGATTTTTTCGTTTTGAGACGTTGTAGAGCAGTTATTAATCGGCTATCTGTCTTGGTTGATTTTTAGTAGTGAATGAAATTGTAAGTTATAGCCTATAGCCTATATAACTGATCAAGTGGTGATCGATCTCTGCAGGTCGATGAGCATCTCCAAATTTTCTGAAAAATTATATGAAAAAAAAATAATCTTTCAGGTGATTTGCCAACTCCAAAATCACTTTATTACAGGCACTCGCTCACAATGTTCCGTGTTCTAGGAGGAATCTACATATCATCCATCAAACCAATCAATGACGGTGAAGACTTGAAAGAAAAACACAAAATCTCAAATATATTGTCTATACTAACTGGCCCAATTCCAGAAATTTATCAAAAAGAGTACAATTTCAAACAGTTTGAAATAACAGATGAAGAAACCACAAATATAATTGATATTTTCGAAGAAACGAATGCTTTCATAGATAATGCTTTGTTCCCTCCAACTGAAGAAGTCATAGAAGTCAAGGACCGCAAGAGACACAGAGGGTCTGTATTGGTTCATTGTGCACAAGGCTCCTCCAGATCAGCTACAATTATAGCAGCGTACTTGATGTATAAATATAACTTGAGTGCAGAGAATGCGTTAAGGGCAATCAAACGGAAGTGCGACTATGCAGACCCAATAGAAAATTTCAAAGACCAATTGAACTTATATGAAGCATTTGACCACAAACTCGATAAATCAAATGAGTTGTATAAACAACTCAACTTGAAACTCAAGTTCACAGTTGATCCTTCTGGACATGCTATCAGAGAATACGAGTTCCGTGAAGATACACCTGACGTTATGAAAAAATCAACTTCTGAATTACGTTGTAAAAGATGCCGTCAAGTGTTGGCTCTATCTTCCTCTTTTATCCCTCATACTCCTCCAGATTCTGATTCAAGTCAATCACAGTTCATCAAGAGAGCTCCGAATTCAAGAAGAATCATATCTGTGCAAGAAGGGTCTGACACATGTTCTCATTTTTTCGTTGAGCCTTTGAAGTGGATGCAAGAAGAATTGCAAGGTAAAGGTGAGATAGAAGGTAAATTTTGTTGTCCTAAATGTGAGGCTAAAATTGGGGCTTATAGTTGGAAAGGTACCAGATGCAGTTGTGGGAAGTGGATGATTCCGGCTATTCATTTACAAACAGCTAAAGTTGATGAGATGAAGAAAGTGAATTCTAATATATTAGCTATTAATCATACGTGAGACCTTCTTCTTTATTAATAATTAATCTATTCATGGCAAGTCGTAGCATATCGTATCATCATTATAATCATTAATCACTCGTCATCATCAATCATCATATCGAGATCAGGGACATTGACAGTAACATCAACAGCAACATATTCACGCCTCAAGTTGGAATTAACATTCGGAGATGAAAACGATCTATAGTTTGCCAAAGATGCATTTGACTGGCCAGAATTTATAGCATTGGTCACAACAGCGTTCTGCGAATAGTGTGTATTACCAGTTGTGCTGGTGGGAATTGTGGTAGATGTGATTGGCGCCAAACCTGAAAAATTATTCATCGAGTTGGATTCTGCTGAAATGCTGTGATCATCCTGGTACTCTTCATCAGCAGCCATGAACCCTTCATCTTCATCTATTATATTGTCATCTAAATCTGTGTTGTCATATATTTCCTGCTCATCAAGATCGTAGTCAAAATCTGAATTATCTTCATCGGGTATAGCAGCATCCAAATCAAGTTCAACCATCTCACCATCATTGTTGATTGTTCCTTCAGCCATAATGCCAGTATTGTTAGTATTATTAGTATTATTGATATTGGGCAAGTTAGAATTATTTGTATGAGGCTCGTTGAGTAGATTCTCCGCGGTTGGAATATAAGACGCATTATCTTCTTCATCCAACTGTCCAGCAAACTCCTCTTCATCTATAAGGTTCTGCATTGTTTTATTCAACCCTAATGGTTTCAAATACGTCAAGCCCAATGTCTTGATTGAATTCAAGCGGTTGATTTTTTCTTGTATGTCGGCGGGTATAGATCCATCAGTCAAATTGGGCAAGTGCGCACCTGGGAAAGCAGCTGAGTATGAGGATAGCGTAGGGGCATATATCTGGGTCATTAAGTCGCCATGCGGGCTCTGTTTGGTGGAAGATTTGGATTCACTTGTAATGGTTTGTTTCTTAGCGGGTTTCAACCACAAGTGGTGGACGTCTCGAGGAACCAAGTTTGGCGTGTACATGGTGGTGTTTCTTTCAGTAGAGATTCACAGTTACCGATATGCTTCAATCCAGCAGCAACAACAATCTCTTATTCGAGTTCTAAAAGTAATTGAGCATTTATTATACAACAAGAACCAGATCAAAGCGAAAGTTGCCACTTATTATCGTTTCGCGAATTCGATATGCTAATCGATTTCCTACACAGTGAGTCGTGACTATAAAGCAATATTTACATTGAGTGAACCCACAATTATATACAACATCAGGACAATCTGTTCTCGTTGTCGCCCCAGTTCAATAGTCTATCCCACTGGCCTTTCTTATGAAGCATGGCCAACACCAAGACTCCAGGCAAGTGCCAAACGGAACCCCAAAACATTTTCTTAGCATACACATTGGCTAATAGCATACCTTGACTGTTAGGGTTAGGGTTGGGTCCATTAGCATAGTTCTTTCTTTGCTGCCACCAGAATTTGAAAGCCCAGTATGTCAACCACCCGTTCAAGAATGCTGAATCGAAGGGAAACACACAATCAGTAACTTGGTAATAAGTTAAAGCATAGCATAATGGGAACATCAAAAGAGAATATCTCAATGCTACTCTAGCATTTAATTTTGGATTTTCAGCGGCTGTCATGACATAACCAGCATTTTTGTATTCAGTTCTGATATTATGGCTTAGCGAGTTGAAATGTGGGAATTGCCATGCGTACAACAAACCAGCAAGACACCAACACGCAGGATGGGTCAATGGAGACGATGCTGCCCAACCCATCAACGGAGGTATAGCACCGACTAGAGCACCAACCCATGTGTTCAATATCGATCTTCTTTTCATCGAGGTGTATATCCACGAGTATAGTATGATATTCAAAGCACCTAATCCAGCAACAGTCGGGTTAACACCAAAATATAACATGGATAACCCAGCTGAGCCAATTATACCTGCAAACTTGTAAGCGTCTGTTGGAGTAACCAAGCCTCTAACAACAGGTCTTGTTGAAGTTCTCTTCATCAACTTGTCGAATTCTGGCTCTCTTCCCATATTGATTGCGTTAGCAGCACCTGAAGCCAAAGTAGTCCCCATAGTTAAAAACAACAATTCAGGTATAGTAGCTGAATATGGGCTTAAAGCATATGTACAAACTGAACTCAACATGACTAAAAATGTGAGATTTGGTTTTGTTAAAGTGATATAAGGATCCAAAAATTTCCTTAAGGAAATCTGTTCATTTTTACTTATCTCAACTTTCTCCTTTTTATCTTTTGGGACAACGTTGAATGGGATATGTGAAACTGTTTCTTCTTTGTTAACAGGCTGACAATTCAAGATGGTGGAGCTTGTTTTGGAAATAAAACTTTTTTTTTTCTTGTCCATCATGTGAGATTTTGGTGACAGTATGGATGAAACCGTTGACGTGTATTTCTTCATATTGGCTGTGTGTCCATTTGAGATGAAGTTTATGTTTATCAACGAACTTGTCTTTGCATTATTGTAAAAAAATTTGAACATATTAGCCTTTATGGGACTAGTTAGGATAATTGTTCTTGCCATTTTTTCCCAGATTGCTGTTGTGATAAAGCTGTGTGTGATTTCCAGCAGTGCTTTCCGATACAAGATAGTGGTGGACGCAATTAGGAGAAGGAGAAGTGACTTTCCTACTGTGCAATCATACAGATGGGTTGACAGTTGTCGGTAAAGCCAATATGTACAAGCGCTTGATTATTTTCACTATGGGATGATCGAGATTTGCACGACTTTCAGCTGTTAATTATTCGTTAAGACTTAAGGCTAAAAGATTTGGCAGATACGCTTTTAATCAGATGGTTCGATGCCTCTAGTACTACTATCTAGGATCACTACAGAAGTTGAACGCATCTCCAACTATTTTTATTCAATTTATGAAAATTAACAATTACTTTTTATCATTTAGACTCAATTTTCAGTTCCTCTTTATTTGAAGCCTCTTCAGATTCCTCAAAATTTTTTTCTTTCACTTCGTTTGATTTCTTATTTTCATACTTATTCTCAATCAAATCATGGAACGCAATAATGGCTCTGGCCAATGTACTTATATACACCATCATCAATTCATCGTTGGTCTTAACTGTGAAAGCGGTCGATAACGGAGTAGCTTCTGTTAATTCCTGGGCATTATCAGCATCTCCCACTGGCTCTGCTAAATTTGGTAATAAATTGAAAACATCTTGAAGCTTGCCCAATATAACATGGTTAATAGGCAATTTCCCCTGGTAGACTTTATCCAAGTAATTAGCTATATCTCTTAATTTTTGATGTAATCCTAATAATGAATGCAATTGATTTGTGATTCTCAATGATAAATTACCAGCTGCTTGGTCTCTGATATCTCTCAACAAGTGTTCAACACCAATTTCTTCAGCTTCTTCAGCTTCGATCAAAGAAGGAATATGCACAAACGTTTTTTCAGCGGAAGAACCATCATCTTTGATATCTTCAACAGCGTAATACGCGTCTGTTGGGATACCAACATCTCTTGGTTTAACATCAACGATCAATAACAATGGGTTAGAAGTATATTTTTTGAACAAGTCATTAATTTTCAAATCAGAAGGCTTTAACTTGGGACCTGAATGATACCATCCAATTAATTTTTCCTTAGCATTGATTTTCTTGAACATTTCAGTCATGGTTTCAATGTAGTTGTGGTCCAAGAACCAAACCTCTGGATTTTTTTCATCTTCTTCAAAAGGAATGGCAAAACTGTTTGCAACTCTGATACTATCTCCTGAGTTATCACCTAATAAGACACCAACGACTCTTTTTTTCGTATCTTTGGCAGTTCTGTTGTAGTGGTCAACCACTGACAACAAAACCAAAGGAGCAACTGTTACAGTTTTATTCGAAAAAGCTGATTCGTTCGTAATTGAAGGCATCTTGGATAATGTGGCAAACCGATTGTGTTAGAAGCAGTAACGAGATTGATTGGAAACGTGAGCGGAAATCAGATCTTTGAAGCTGACACGAAAACTGAGCTCGTGGAGTACGTGGGAATTGGACTGTTTCTGGGTCTTGGTGAGACTATTTGTGGTGTCTCTTCTTGAATCTTCCACCGGATTCTCTGTTTTGGCGGGTTGGTGGTTTTCTGTCTGGAGCTCATGGCCAAAAAAGCAAAAACGAAAGCGAAAGCAGCGATGCTCGTAACCATCAAAATAAATTAGCCGCCTTCAATGAGAGAAAGTTACAAATTGTTGTGGGAATTCTTGTATTGGCAATTTATTTCGTTCTAAAGCAGCAGAGATGTTTGGACAGGTTGTTATAGGGCCACCGGGAAGCGGGAAGTCTACGTACTGCCATGGAATGTACCAGTTTTTGTCTGCTATCGGTAGAAAGTGCTCCATTATCAATCTTGATCCTGCAAATGATATGTTGAACTATCCGTGTGATTTGGATATAAGAGACTTCATCACGGTGGAAGAGATCATGCAAGACCAGAACTTGGGTCCCAACGGTGGTATGATGTATGCGTGGGAAAGTTTAGAGTCTTCTGTGGATCTATTAGTTGACAAAATCACAAAACTTGGTGCTAAAAACTACATCTTATTTGATTGTCCAGGTCAAGTTGAGTTATTCACACACCACACTTCTATGATGAAGATATTCAAATCCTTACTGAAGAATAAAGATTTCAGATTGGTCGTTGTGTCATTAATAGACTCATTTTACATCACTTCTCCATCACAATATGTCTCTATCTTGTTACTAGCGTTAAGATCTATGTTGCAATTAGATTTACCTCACTTGAATGTGTTCAGCAAGATCGACTTACTATCCAACTATGGGAAGTTGCCATTCAAGTTGGATTACTATACAGAGGTTCAAGACCTTTCCTATTTAGCACCACATATTGAAAAAGAATCCAACTCAGCGTTAGGTAAACGGTACTCGAACTTGACAAAAGCTATAGGCGATTTAGTTGAAGGGTTTGGGTTGGTATCCTTCGAAGTATTGGCCGTGGAAGATAAACAATCTATGATCAACTTGTTAAGTGTCATAGACAAAGCGAATGGATACAGTTTTGGTTCGAGTGAAATATCAGGTGATACTATATGGGCTGAAGCTACCAGACAAGGTGGATACTTGGAAAGTTCAGTTGATATTCAGGAAAGATGGATCGATAACAAGGCTATATACGAGGAAGAGGAGCGTAAGAAAAAAGAAGAGATGAGGGCGGAAGCTGAGTATATGGATAAACCGCTTGATGAGGAAGATGAGTGGGAACTGGCATTGAAGGATTGGGAAAGTAGTCGAGCTAATTTACAGCGATAACGAAATTGAGTATATAAATCCAAACTTGTATATTACTGTGTGGACTGTAGCCCTATTTCAAGAGTTCTTCTGCTTTGGCGATATTCTCCTTCGTTTCTGTCAAGTCTTCTTCACCTTGGTGCGACTCTAAGAAGGCTTCCAAGCTGGCCTTCGCAGCTCTGATTTTTCCGTGCAATTCTGGAATCATCTTTCTGGTGTCTTCCAAGACTTCAACCTGAGCGTGTTAGTAATCGGAGCACAGACTGGTCCTAGCGAACACACATCACATACCTGTTTCTTCAACTCGTACTCATCAGCATTGTCCCTTTTCATCTGCTCAACAACCTGTTCCTGCTCGCTGTATTCGACATGGTAAAGTTTCTCTTCCTTCAACAATCTGCCTAGAGCTTTGGTCTTGATCTGTAACTGAGAGGGAGCCATTGTCTGCTTCTGTGTCTTTGTATCAGGAAAGCGTCAATTGGACTGTATTCAAGTTGTGTCAACTTGTTGGTGAATCAGAGCGCGTAAAACCCGAATTCTTCTTCTGATCTGTGCTTACCTAAAATAAAATTATATATGGGCTGAAAAAAAAAATGTACAATTTATCAAGCGACCACCACTATAAATACTAACACTTGGTTAAAGTCTTCTTCGTATTGTGCAGAATGGATAAAGATGCCACCATGTCAGCTATAAGAGTGCAACTTCAGACCACAATCTCTAGTTTGCAGAATAAAAAGGAGCGGTTGCTACACCACAAGAAACAATATACCGATTTGAGCTTCACATTGGATGATCACACCAGTTTCGATGATACCCACCGGCCAGAAATACAAGTGAGAATAGGTACAAGAGCCTTAGCTAGAGCAACAGTAACGGATCCTAAAAAGATCTTGGTATTACTTGGTGAAGACTATTACGCTGAGAGAGATCCTACCCAAGCCAAACGGATTTTGAAATCAAGGTTGAGCTTTGTTGAAAAGAATATAAAACAATTCAGCCAGAAAATTGAAGAGGCCCAGTCAACGCTACAACGATTGGACCAACTTGCCAAAATTGAAGCCTCTGCGAATGATCCAAATGACGGGAAGTTCAATGAAGAAGGTCTTCCATTTTTAGATATAAGAGAAGAGTTGGACGAGGAAGGTAAAGTCATTGCCAGTACTCTAGGTGCTAATTCCAGGGAGCCAAATAAAAGTTCCAAAATAGAAGATGTGTCTGAACTGGATACAGATTTACCTACAATGGACATAATTGAAGAATTAGATGAAAATGGTAACGTTATAAGCTCTAGTGTTACGTCTGGACAAGGTGCTACATCAAAATTGCGGTCTCACGAATCCGTGGATTCTACCAAAAACGAACTTCCTGCTATAAATATTCGTGAAGAATTGGATGATCATGGGACAATTACCAAATCGCAAGTCAATGAAGAAGACGCTGATATGTTGAATAAGTACGATGAGGAGATCAACCAGTTATATTCTGACCTTGGTATTGATTCTACAACATTACCGGAATCAAGCCAAAGATCTAAAAGAGACGAACTTATTTCAAAATTGGATAGTTTGAAGATAAAAGAAGAAGATAAACAGGAACTAAAAGCTATAATATCAGAAAAATATAAAACTGATATGGGAGCAGCAGCAGCAGCAGCTGTGACAGATACGCTTGGATTCAATAAACCTGCTATAGCAGTAGAAGATATATTGCGTTTAGAGGTAATTGCAGATGATTTTGTACAAGAGGAAGATCTTCAAGAATATGATGACGATGAAGAATGGGATTTCGAATTTGATGACGATGAACAGGATGATGATGATGACGATGATGCACACCAAATTCCTTCGATGGTTCCAGGTGGTGGGGCAAGTTTGTTCTGGCAACAAATAATGAAGAATAGAAAAGCACAGAACCCTGAATCAGAAGCTCCCCCTCCTGTAATTGCCAATGAAGCTGGACATATAGTAGATACCGAAGTGATTGAAATCAATAAGGATGAAGCTGTATCTACTGAAAAGGAGGCAATTTCTTCTACAAGTTTTAAAAAATCTGTTAGATTTGCTCCCAGCTTGGAAATCAAAGAAATCGAGAATATCAGTGAAGAATTAAAGCAAAATCAACAAGCTGCAGAGAAAATGTCAAGATTCAAACAAGAAAGACTCAACCGCTCAAGTGAGACCGAGTCTTTACCAAAATCCAAGTTTGTTAATCCAGTCTCCGACGTCATAGTTGAACGTATGGTGGATACGTCTAAGAACAGTATTGAAGATGATATAAATCCTATGAAGGAGTTCGTTGTCGAAAGAACAATTATAGAAGAGCCAATCACACATGAAACTGAAACAGTAAAACCAAGAATTGTTTCAAGATTCAAGAAAGAACTAAATTTAAATCCAAAACTTAATACTTTGAAAATAGTTCAACCCAGTGTTCCTAAATACCAAGCTGGATTACCTGATAAGAAACCAGTCGATGGGATCGTTGAACCAATAGCCAATGTAGCCGAGTTGATAAATCAATCAATTTCCGAAAATGAGGATAAAGAAAGTCATATATCAAACAATGGAATCAACGAGAACATTATATCTGATATTACTGAAGGTACATCAAAAATAAACATAGAGAGTGACAACGAAGATGGAAAACCTAAAAGAGTCTCAAAATTCAAGTCTATGAGAAATGAAAAGATAACTAATAAGATAGTTAGTATCGCAAAAGAACCAATAGTAGAGGTAAGCATGGAGAACAAGCCGCAAGTTACAATCATTGATTCTCATGCAAAACCGAAAAAAGTGTCAAAATTCAAATCTATACGGAATGCAGCTCCAAGCAAAGAGGAACAGTCACTCCCTTCAATAATCGCAAATTCCAACCGCACAAAGCAAAGAGAAGTAATAAATTCAAATATGAGCCATATAGACGTTATAACTGAGCATGTTGCAGAAACATACTCTGAGGATACTAACGAAGTTGGTTTAGATCCTGAATTGCTTAAACCCAAGAGAACTTCCAGGTTTAAGTTGATGAGAAATACTAATACTTCATCTATACCAAGACCGCTTGGATACACACCTACAAGAATTTCAGCTCCGACAGGTGTGGATGATGGGCAACCAGACGTGGAGACCGATACCGACGAACCAACTCTCGAGAATGATGATATTGAGGTCCTTGGTGCAACGCTTGATTATCAGTCGTTACAAGATGATATGGATACTATGGCCAAAGCTTACGTTTTGGGAATGTATGATGACGATATATTAACCGAGGGACCAGTCGTTGATAAAATTGAAGATTTTGAATTGTTGAACAAGATGATTGAGTCCATGAATAAACCAGAACCAAAAACCATACTTAAGAAAAAAATTTCTACGAACGATTTGGAGACTACCGATGATGTCCAATATGATCCGGAAGAAGGTCTTGATAAGATTGACAGGGAGATAGATGTCGATGAAGAAGATGATGGTCCTATTTTAGCAGATGAGATCGTTGAGAACGATTTCAATTATGATGATGAACATTTAAACGATGATGATTTCTCAGTTGACCAGGAGTTCATACTGCAAGAAGTCTCGGTTGAATATCATCGAATGAGACAAAATATAATCGCTAAAGCTAATGGTGGGTTTGCAACAACTGATAAAGAAGAAGAGTTTGAACCTCTTGATGATGATGGTAGTCAACCTAGAGTGAGTAGATTCAAAGCTTCAAAATTGCAAATGCGAAAATAATTAAAACCCATAATATATAAAAGAGACGGTTGAGTATATTGTAGTTGCTGCTGATATAGATATCTACAAAAGTTCAAACACACACAATCAAACATATATCAATAACCAATTTATACTATTATTTTGGATTTTTCGTAATTCCAATAATTTTCTCTTATAGGATCATATTTCAGGCCTAGCAAATCGTAAATTTGAATTGACTTATTTGGATTCTGTGTCGCATATATCTTAGCTAATATTTCCAAAGCATATATGGATTCAATAATAGGCTCAATATCATCTTCAACGTCGTAGGAGGAATATTTTTTGCAAAAAAATTCCAAATCATCAAATTGCTTGTGTAATAGGTTATATATACCGATAAGATAATTCCAAGATGAAGGGTTTTGAGGAGCTTTTTCAATTGCATCCTTTGTGAACTTCAATTCTCTTTCTACGACAAGCACATCTGGGGACTTCTTGTCTAGGATAGCTTGACCAAAGGATATGAAGAAACGGTGACTCCAAGCAGAGTTATTTCTGATATCCGCGCTTAGAAATGCTTCAGTGAACAGTAACTCTCTGTCATTGAACAAACTAAATTTTTGCACCAACCATTTTCTGTGCGACCACGCATGATGGTTCTTTGTATCTTCTTCTAACATGGCTTGCAAGATCGGATATTCTCTTTGTGGATTAAAGTCTTTAAGCGATTCGATGACTAGTTGTCTATAAGGCCATATTTGGTAGTTTTTAGGATTATTCAACGCAACTGTTTCTGACCATTCCAATTCCTCATTCAAATCCAAACCTAGGCTTTTTACAATGTTGTAGCGGTAATTCCAAACGGTGTAATGTGCTGCATTCAAGGAAATGGCACGATCTGTTATATCCAATGCTCTTTGGGAGTATTCTTCCTTGACCAAGAGCGCTCTCAACAAACCCATGGTTTCTTTGTATTCGTCGGTGTATAAGATCTGACACAACTGTGGGTCTTCTTCGTTGATTGGTAATCTCTCGATATCTTCATAATTGTATTCAGTCTAATTTGTAGTTAGTATATTGAACCAGATCAAGAGATACTGATGAAAACTCACCATTTTTCTTCTAGAGTATAGTTTTCCTTTCGAAAACAATTAATAATGAAGATAGCAGGCGTTTTTATATTAATATTATGTGGTATATAACTTGTAAATGTGTTTCTTGGACCAGCTGCACCTTGTTGAAATATGTTCCCTTTTTGTATGTGACAATTGCGAAAACCCAAAAAATGTGAAACTGAAAAAAAAGAGGGTTTTGAGCCCGGATATAGGATGTATCATAACCACATATCAATGCTCATAACTACTTTTTCACCATCGCTTCGAACCAAGGTATTTTCCCCGAGTCAGCTGAGTCACCCGGCTGAAAAATAAATCTTTCAATTTTTATATTTATTATCTGCAGGATAACTAAAAAAAAATTAAATGATTTTCTTAAAAAAAATTCTTGCTCAACTACTTATATATTTTATCTGGTTTCTTTTTTCGGTAAACCCCCCTTGTACTAGTTGCTTGAAAGAATAGAATCATGTCTCTTGATAACGTTGTTGAAGAAGTCTCTAAGGTCTTCGATACCATTTTGGTTTTGGATTTCGGTTCCCAATACTCTCACTTGATTACTCGTCGTCTTAGAGAGTTCAATGTCTACGCTGAAATGTTACCATGCACCCAAAAAATTGCTGAGTTAACTTGGAAACCAAAAGGTATTATTTTATCCGGTGGTCCATACTCAGTCTACGAAGAAGGTTCTCCTCATGTTGACCATGATGTCTTCAAATTAGATGTTCCTATCTTAGGGATTTGCTACGGTATGCAAGAATTAGCTTGGATCAATGGTAAAGGTGTTGCCAGAGGTGACAAGAGAGAATATGGTCCAGCTACATTGAATGTTGAAGATAAAACTTGTGCCTTATTCAAAGATGTTGACCATTCTCAAGTTTGGATGTCCCACGGTGATAAATTACATGCCTTACCAACTGGTTATAAAATTGTCGCTACTTCAGAAAACTCTCCATATGCTGCTATTTCTCATGAATCTGAAAACATTTACGGTATCCAATTCCATCCAGAAGTCACTCACACTGCCAAGGGTAAAACTTTATTAAAGAATTTCGCTGTTGATATCTGTCAAGCTACTCAAAACTGGACTATGGAAAATTTCATTGACACTGAAATTGAAAGAATTAGAAAATTAGTTGGCCCAACCGCTGAAGTCATCGGTGCTGTTTCCGGTGGTGTTGATTCCACTGTTGGTGCTAAATTGATGAACGAAGCTATTGGTGATCGTTTCCACGCTATCTTTGTTGATAATGGTGTTATGAGATTAAATGAGCCAGAAACCGTTAAAAAGACCTTGACTGAAGGTTTAGGTATCAACTTGAAGGTTATTGATGCTGGTGATATTTTCTTGAATAAATTAATTGGTGTTACTGACCCAGAAAAGAAAAGAAAAATCATTGGTAACACTTTTATCGAAGTTTTCGAAGAAGAAGCTGCCAAGATAAAAACCAAGAATGGTGAAGAAATTGAATTCTTATTACAAGGTACTTTATACCCAGATGTCATTGAATCAATTTCTTTCAAAGGTCCATCTCAAACTATTAAGACACATCACAATGTTGGTGGTTTATTAGAAAACATGAAATTGAAATTGATTGAACCATTAAGAGAATTATTTAAAGATGAAGTTCGTGGCTTGGGTAAACTTTTAGGAATTCCTCATGACTTGGTTTGGAGACATCCTTTCCCAGGTCCAGGTATTGCTATCAGAGTCTTGGGTGAAGTTACCAGAGCTCAAGTTAAAATCGCCAGAGAAGCTGATCATATTTTTATTGAAGAAATTAAAAAAGCTGGTATCTATAATGAAATCGCTCAAGCTTTTGCTTGTTTATTACCTGTTTTTTCAGTTGGTGTTATGGGTGATCAAAGAACTTATGAACAAGTTATTGCTTTAAGAGCTGTTGAAACCACTGATTTCATGACAGCTGATTGGTACGTTTTTGAAGCTGCCTTCTTAAAGAGAGTTGCTTCAAGAATCGTTAACGAAGTTAACGGTGTTGCTCGTGTCACTTATGATATTACTTCCAAGCCACCAGCTACCGTTGAATGGGAATAGATTCTGTTTTATAGAGATATAACCCTAACATATACTTTCAAGTCAGGCTTTACATTACTTGAGTACGTTTTCTACCATTATCCTAATTTGTATTTTTACCAATTTTTTTTTTTAGATTAAAGAAATCATGCATGTTTATTTCATCAGTGTAAGATCTGTCGCAACACATTAGCTATCAAATAGTCGCCATCGTGGGTGATGGTAAGCAAGAACTGTTCATTTGGGTGCAGTTTCAAATACTCATCGTTAGTTATGAACGGTTTACCGTACGAATTGGAAGATTTGTACCAGTGTTTGAACTGAAACTCTTTCTGGTCACCGTATTCCAACGTCTTGAACACCGCTTCTTTGGCAGCCCAGCTACATTGTTAGTCGACACTCGATTCAAAGACCACGCAAAGAGGACACTCACCTTCCAGTCAAAATGCTGGCGCAGTTGTTGACATTTGCTTCCTGTCTTTGCTGGGCAAAGAGCACCAACTCTGTAGGATGAAGGATTC
Organism: Cephaloascus albidus; assembly: GCA_030575015.1. Taxonomy (NCBI): domain Eukaryota; kingdom Fungi; phylum Ascomycota; class Pichiomycetes; order Serinales; family Cephaloascaceae; genus Cephaloascus; species Cephaloascus albidus. Next base: position 54,422 of record JAJMGN010000213.1, on the reverse strand, counting down.
TTTTAGATAGTCTCGAGACATACTCAGACTCTATGCCCCTTGAGGTGATCAACTTCTGAAACCTTGTAACCTTGATCAAATCTGCTCCTATCCCCACCACCGTCGAAGGCCGTATCCTATTCATTCCTCTCTAGCGTCTTGACTCTTGACTCTTGATGGTACGCTTGGAGTACCTCAACAGGAGCACTGCGCTCGTACTTGAGCTGATGTTGAGGCTGGGAGATAAAGTCCGAATGCTCATAACCGGGGAATCAAATCTGGAAAATTCATCGGTTTTTCAGTCATAAGAAAGAAGAAACGATTCTGAGCAGTTTCCTTTCGATGTAAACTGAGAAACTTATTGGAATCTGTTGGAATACGTCCGGTGTCTTCTTTGTCAATCACCAGTAGAAAAACATCTTTCTTTCAGCTGCAAAAATGGCTTCATCTGTTCCGGGACACCTCAATTTACCACATTCGAAATATGATTTGACCACTTACTGGGGGAGAGTCAAGCACTGTGCTGGTATCTCAGACCCATCCATGTTGTTGAACACTCCTTCTGATGTTGAACAAGCCAAGAAGTTGGTCGGCGAGTTCAAAACTGGACAGATCTCGTCCATGTCTCCAGAATTATGGAGAGCTAAGAGAGTCTTGGACTCAACTTTGCATCCAGATACTGGTGAAACGGTCTTATTACCATTCAGAATGTCCTCTTGTGTCTTGTCCAATTTGGTGGTCACTGCTGGTATGTTGACCCCTAATTTGGGTACTGCTGGTACGTTATTCTGGCAAGTTGCCAATCAGTCACTTAACGTTGCCGTTAACACTGCCAATGCTAATAAATCACATCCATTAACCACGCAACAATTAATCACCAACTACAGTTTGGCCGTCACAGCTTCATGTTCTGTCGCTTTGGGTCTTAACGCTATTGTTCCAAGATTGAAGTCTTTATCACCAGCTACCAAACTGCTTTTGGGTAGATTAGTCCCTTTTGCTGCAGTCGTGTCCGCAGGTGTTGTTAACGTTTTCTTGATGAGAGGTGAAGAGATCAGAAAGGGTATCACCGTATTTGATAAAGATGGTAACGATGTTGGTACCTCAAAAAAAGCAGCTTTATATGCTGTTGGTGAAACAGCTGCTTCGAGAGTTATCAATGCTACTCCAATCATGGTTGTGCCTCCATTAATCTTATATAGATTACAAAAAGGTTTCTTAAGAGGTAAAGGGAAAGGTATTGAAACCTTAGTGAATATTGGGTTGATCTTTTCTACTTCATTGGTTGCTTTACCATTTGCATTGGCAGTTTTCCCGCAAAGAAGAGAGTTGGGTGTTCATCAATTAGAATCCAAATTTAGAGGTCTCAAGGATAAAAATGGGAACGAAATCACATCCCTTGAGTTTAATAGAGGTATTTAGATAGAAATACAGAAAATAAGTTAGCTAATTATAGTAGTATTAAGTATTAAGGAATGCGGAAGTCAAATCTATGGCACAAAATTATAAAAATGCAAGCAATTTGTTTTTTTTTCTTTGGCGAAATATCTCACCAATATTTCCAGCCATCTATACAAGCAGGACTCAATGTCTTCTGAATCTCCTCTCGATTAGAGAAATTTAAGAATTTTTCAACTGAAAATATTTCTCTATCCGCATCTGAACCCTTTGGAATGAGAGCACCAACACCTTTACCACCTAAAGTAGTTTTGAAGGTTTCAAATCCCTCCGCCTCAAATAGTTTAGTCGATTCTATAACATTAGCTTCGTCAACATCATCTTTTAACAAAGTGATGGCACAACCACCTCCACCAGCACCAGTTAATTTAGTTTCTCCAATTTTGTGCTCATCTGAAATGAGTTTAATTTTTTCTAAAGTGGGATGACTTACACCCAATGCGACTAGTAACCCGTGATTTATCTTTATCAATTCACTTAGTTTAGCTCTCTCTTCAGCACCGAAATATGGCTTGATCATCAAGTTATAGCCTTCTTTAGTCAAGTTGGCAATTGCATCCAATATGGCGTCGATAGTAGATGGGTATTCATTTGATAATCTTGAGACGTTACCAACTAGATCAGCAGTACGTCTTGGAGTTAAAGTATTGGTAAGTAATAATCTCAAGCTTGGGAAGTTCCTCATACTTGTGCGTATACTTGGACTTGAAGACCCAGTTCTTTGAAACATAACAGCTCCACCATGCGTAGCGACAGCATTATCTATACCAGATGGGTTCCCATGAATACATTTCTCGCCCATGAAAGACCAGGCATCTATAAAATTCGAGTTTTCATTTTCAACTGATATATCTTCTTCGTTTTGCGTAGCTGGTTCTAAATGACCACCGAGTAAACCTAGCGAAGATGCAAGACAGACTGCTATTGAGGCAGATGAACCTAAACCTGCGCCAATAGGTAAAGTCGATCTCACAGAAAATGTAGTGGATGGTGTATTTTTGTGGCACAAGCTGACATAGAGGTAAAGAAATGCATGAGCAGCAGTGTAATGAAGAGGTGAGGTGATTGAACTCATATTGACAGCGAGAGCAGATACTATTTCGGAGACCAATTCGTCAGTTGGAATAGCTATAAACTAGTTAGTTTCATTTCAGTCATCATCAAACTGCTTTAAATAACATACTTACGTGTAGTTGACCCATTGGTGAATTTCTCAACAACGTCCCATGGCAAATCACTAATTCTCCACGAGTGTGAGAATTTTATATCTGGGAATTCCAATGAGACAGTGTCTTCCTTCCCATTGTGAGATGCTAGCAAATATGTTCTCAAGCTCAAGGCAGCGGCTATAGCAGGCTGGAGAGTTAGTTCTTGCTCATTTACTGTTTTTTTCTAGATGTTGATAACCATCTGTATACTTACTTTACAGTAAACAGCTGCATGTTCACCGAATATGATAACTTTCCCAGGAGAACTGACTAGAAAGGGAGTGCTGACCGCCATCTTTTTCCTGTGTAAATATGGCCAATGAGTGGCAAAGAAAGATGGATCTGTTTTGCAGTTTTGCAGTTTTCAACAGCTTCAACTTTAGACGCTCGTTCTCCACTGATGTAAACGAGATTTGTAGAATTTTAGCGAATAACACTTGTAATTTGGTATTTGACAGAACTATTCCGGGTAATCGTTGAGATGAGCTGAAATTTTTTTGGTGTAAAGTGTTTACCTCAAGTGAAAAATTGTGGATTGGAGTAGTTGGTCAAGCACCTTATTTGCATATTTGGTCTATAGATAATCTGGATTCCTATACATTAGTGACACACATAGAGAAAGCAAAATGGCTGATAAATCTCAAGTTAAAATCAGATTCTTCACTAGAGATGAGGATGAAGATATACATGTCAATGATGCTCCAATATATGTTCCAATCTCATTGAAAAGATACGGTTTATCAGAAGTTGTTAACCATTTATTAGACAATGATGAAAAACCTACTCCTTTTGATTTCTTGATCGACGGTACCTTGTTGAGAACCTCCATCGAAGAATACTTGGTTGATAATGCTTTATCAAGTGAAGCTTTCTTATCTTTGGAATATACCAGATCGGTTTTACCTCCATCATTCTTAGCATCTTTCAACAATGAAGATTGGATCTCCTCGTTGGACACTATAACTACAGATCCATACAACAAAAACTTAAACTTGCAGCCGAAAATCTTATCAGGTTCTTACGATGGTATAGTTAGAACTTATAATATGTCTGGTACCGTTGAAAAACAATACGTTGGTCATTCAGGTCCAATTAGATCTGTTAAATGGATCTCATCCACAAGAATCATATCTGCTGGTAACGATAGACAAGTCAGATTATGGAAAACAAGTGCTGAGAAAGACTCAATCGAAGATGCAGATGAAGAAGACGAAGATCCAGAAGATGGTAAAACCTTAGCTATATTAGAAGGTCACAAAGCTCCAGTTGTCTCCTTGGATATAAATAATGCTACAAAACGTATATTGTCTGCTGGTTATGATAACGCTATTGGATATTGGTCAACAAACCATAAAGAAATGACCACCATCCAGCCATTAGAACACGATGCTAATATAACATCCACTGCTTCTAAGAAGAGAAGAAAGTTGGCAATACAAGATGCATCCACCCGTCGTCGTGCTCCATTATCCTTTTTAGAAGGCCATTCACAACCAGTTGAAGATGTGTTATTTGCATACAACGATTCAACAGTCGGTTACTCAGTTTCCCAAGATCACACTATAAAGACATGGGATCTCGTTACATCCCGTTGTGTTGATACAAGAACTACTGGTTTCTCATTATTATCAATCATATCTTTAGACAAATTAAACTTATTAGCATGTGGTTCCTCAGCACGTCATATTACTTTACATGATCCAAGAGTAAGTAACTCAAATTCCCACTCTATAACCCAATCACAGTTAAACGGACACTCCAATTTTGTTGTTAGTTTATCTGCATGTCCTACAAATGATTATATGTTGGCATCTGCCTCTCATGATGGTACTGTTAAAGTTTGGGATGTCAGGGCTGAAAAATCTTTGTACACTATCACAAGAGAAAGTAAAGCTGCTGCACCTGATAATAAAGTCTTCAGTGTTAATTGGGATGATAAAATTGGTATTATTAGTGGTGGTCAAGATAAGAAAATTCAAATCAACAAAGGTACTGATATTGCCAAATAAAAAATTTGAAAGAATACTTATATTGATCAAAGAAAGTTGATTTAGATAGAATTTAATTGTGTACATTATTGGTTAATTTTGATTCTTTGTAAAAATAATATTGAAAAGCGTTTCTCATTAATTTATTTATATACATATTTTCATAACTCGTTAAATGCATCTTTTAGCATTGTCTTGAAATAGCAGATTTGATTCACTGTAAACTTGTTGATCTAATTTATGGGATTCTTATTCTCTTTTCTTTCAGAACACCACATTCCCAATCCATAAAAGCCTTGCCATAAACTTTCGGTATCAGTTAAGTAACCCACTAATTCCTTGGTAATATACTCATTTTTACTTAATTTAGACTTGTAGTTTTCAGCAGTGTATTTATGATTGAAAGAATTCTCATTCAAATCTGACCAACCTATCTTTTCACGTATTAATCTGAATTCCTCCAAATTGAATTGAACTTGCGCAGCTGTCCCATATTTCAATGGGCCAATATTTATCCAGTATCCATTCTTAATATTATTATTTATATTCGGTGTACTTAACTTACTAATATGGTCTAAGTAGTCCATAAGGTTTTCAGCAGTATCTAAGAAAAATGCCGATAAGATAACCACATTTTCATATTTGGAAGCTTCAGGGATCTTGAAGTATCTGAAATCACAATAGTGTAACGACAAATTTGAAGGTTTCTCTAATTTTTTCAAGCATGCAGTTCTCAATTGGTTCGAGGTTGAAGTGTGATTTGAGCATGTATGCACATATGGATATATCTCATATTCATCTTTCTCTGTAAGAGAGGATTCTGTATCTTCAGTTGGCTTGTAAACAAAATCATTGCATAAATTCATCAACCAACTAAAATCAACAGCTTCAACTGACCCAAATTGATTATTATCCTCTTTACCGATTAACGCCACTTCGTGAGCTATCTTTCCAAGACCAGAGCCTGGAACAACTATACATGTTTTAGACCTTTCTTCAGCGGGTATAATGGAATTCAAATGATTTGTGATGTAGGATAACAATGGTTTCAATTCAATTTCGCCTTCTTTGCACCAATCACGGATGTAATGGCCTAACGCTTCGATAACTCTATAATTGTTTGTTGATTCTAATTGGATAGGCGAGTGAGATGAGAATTCGTTATATTTTATTTTATATTTCGTTTTAGCATGGCTTGAAATATCATTTAATAATTTCTGATTCTTTATTACAGCTTGATCAATTTTTTTGAGCTTTGCGGAATAACCAATATCATTACATATGTTCTGCTGTCTCCAGGACATTAACTTGAATAGTCTTTTACGTCTTTCATTGATATCTTTAGTGTTAGATGAATAATTCTGTAATGATTTGACAGCGCTTATGAGCTCGGCTCTGGATTTTGAATTGGGAATGAAGGACTCGAGAGACTTTTTAGGTTGTGTGGCATCATTAGCTATGGTTAGTTTCTTGGGAGATAATTTGTTGAGAGAAGGAAAGATGTAGTTCAGTAGTTTACCGAATACACCAACTTTATGGAAGGATGAGGCCATGCCAATGATGAAAAAGCAAATAGGTAGATTGGAGGAGGGAAACTGTCCCTGGAAGAAAGCGTATAGCAATAAAGTGATGGATGTTCTCGTGATCAAGAAGTTTATATCTGATTGTTGTAAAGGCGCATTAATCATAACCAGTTATATATTGTTAGACGCCAGGTACAGATTTGAGCTCTGGATGCAGTCGTGAGCTTATGATGATAATCTAAACGAAGGAGCTGTTGTAAGCTTGCGATGGTGGTCCAGCTTGATGTCCTATTGTAGCCTGTAAGTCTCCTCGAATGTGAATCGGTGTTGAAGGTTATGGCAGAACAGCACGTAAGTTACAACTTATAAAAGGGCAAAAAAGTAGATTGACTCTGAGTCTGTGTGGGGGTGGACAATAGTTAGACCGAGTTGGCTTAGTCCGCTGGCCTCTCCGGCTGATTTCTTCGGAGTTGCAAAGGGCGCTCAAGCGATGAGTCAGGTGACACATGTCACTGTTATAAAATGCACGTGCCCACTGCGTGGAGAACGCGATAATTCTTGATACTGCTTTAGTCTCTGCAGTGTGCTATAGAAATGAGAGAAACCACAAACAAATGATATTGCAAAATGTTTCCAGTCAGGGGATATTTCATATTTGTGTCACCTAAACACAGCGGCTAATTGATTTTGGAGGAATGGTTCGGTAAGTCCGAGCTATACAGAGCTATACAAATCAGTTCATAGAATTGACTGACAGTGGCCTGCTAGTTCTCAAACTACAACACTATTTGCTTCGATCCAACATCATCAACTTAGCAGATTTACTCAAAAGTAATAATGCGCTCATTACCTCCACCAAGAATTTCAAGATACAGAACTTTCCGCAGAATTTATAGAGCTTTGAAGACATCATTTACAAAAGGCTATGTTTCGGATCCAGGTGCTTTCTTGTCCAAAAAGAGAACTATATCAACAATCAAACAATCGAGATTCACTTCAAGACCAAGAAGATCAAGATTGGATACAGGCAGAAGAATTTTCAAAAGAGGACGTCCTAGGAACTCAGCTAGTTCAAAAGCTATATTTCAAACTGGTATGGATGGCGCCAGGTCTGTTTCCTGTGTGACTAGATTAATAACAAAAGCATCAAGAAACTTTAGGCCTTCTTCTCCACCTGGAAAGGTTAAAAGGCTGGTAAATCTACAGTTTAGATTTTAGACGTTTAATTAGGTTATCTACATCATGATGTTAGTTTGATAATAAATTGGATCATTGATTTATTACAATATTCTTTTATTGGTTTCAAAAGCATGATGCCTTATTCTTTGGTTTACTTTCTCAACTTCCATAAGCTGAAAGATTTGAATGGTTTTAGGTGTGCTGATTTGAATTTAATGGTTGTGGAGAGGCTGACAGAACCAAAAAGAACTAAGTGGCTAGTCGTATATGATGTGTATAATAGACTACAATTTGGTTATCATAAAAGGGCTAATTTATATGTTTCGGGTTCAATAAAGGCTCAATGTAGTATTCTAGTTCATTAAATGTTTATCATTCAACTTATATGTGAGCCGTTCTGAAGACTGACAAGATCTGAAGCACTGTTTGCGATCACCAATATTAATGGTTGATTTTCAATGAACATTCAACACCTATGAATCAATCCCCGTGGAATCTGGATTATATATCTATACTTAGTTTCTGATAGTCACTATGTCACATCACTCCCTCCAATTTATACAGTATTACCGGTTTATGGCCCTGGTCCAGACTCCATGCGCTTGAGCCCTGTAGTAGCTTGAGAGTTGTGGGCCGTGGCGCTCTGCCACTAAAAACGATGAGTGCGATGGATCGGTTTTCGGGAAAGATGCGAATCGATGAGGTCAATCAACCGTAATTTATCGATATCTATCAGGATTCAGAACTCAGATTGGGGATCTTATCGATTTTCTTTTACCTCCTCAACCCATTTTTTTTAATAAGAGCTGCTAAACGTACTTTAATTACTCAATTTTATCAGGATATTAATTACTGCTGGCTTGGTAACGAACTTGATCTAATTGATCCGTCTTATATAAATTGTTCTATACAGCTTCTGATTTATTATAAATTGCTCCCTGATATTTTTAAGTGGCAATACAAAGATGATTAGAGCCAGATCACAGGCTGTTCATCAGATATACAAGAAATCGCCAACCCAAAGAATACCAAAAGATGCATTCAAATTATTAGGCGCTACAAATTCATATCAGGTACATCAAGTCTCCAAACAATACAATTTCAATTATAATCAATCTCGTGAATTTTGCTCTAAGAACAGAGGTTTCTCCAAAGCTTTCAATAAGATCTTTGATGATACTTTTAGTGGTTCTGGCACTTTTCATTCTGAACTGATTCATATACGGACTACAAGGAAACCAAAGAAAAGGGTTTCAAAAAACTCCAAAAAATCATCTCCAAATACTTCTATCCATTATATCCTCAGAATCGGTAATGAAAGAGCTATTTTATTCCTACCACGAGATTCTTATGCTAAAGGAATCTTTTATGATAGAGGATTTTATTCTGGTGATTCTAATGAATTTGAAGGGGTCTTAACCTCGAATGATTCCATTCAAGTTAAAAATTTCTTGAGTGAACTTATGATAAATGGTGCATTTGTTGAAATTTACAATGATGACTATGCTAAAGACTATACTCTTGATCCTAAATATGGTTTCAGGAAAAGAACAATTGTCTCTGAGAATGGGATTACAAATACTAATATTTTGATTGATATTGAGTCACTTTTGGCATCTTTCTCAAGTGCTAAATCGTCTCCTGAAAATCACTCTGAAAACATAGAAACGGTCGAACTGGATTCTTCCGTCTCTGATGAATACAAGCAGCTTCCACAGGATTTCCAGCTTCATCAATTTGTTGAAGAATTGAAGGAATTGAAATTATTTATGGGTAATCGTGATTTCAGAAATATGACATCTGATGAGTTTTTAGATGCATATAGGAATTTTTTGGTAAAGTATCAAGATGACATTACTTTTGAACCTGCCAAGTTCATCAACTATGAAAACTTATATAACAACTTGAAATACTTATTCAAATTAAACGGTGATCATACTTTCATATTGGATACTGTGATCAATAGTGAATCAGTTTTCTCTAATGTTGAGAAACAAATTCAATCGAGAGATGGTAGTGATTTACAGTTCTTTGGATTTTACGTTGCAAATAAGTCAATTTTGGATCGTTTTGTATCATACATTGGCTTACAAAATCATGAGAAGCCTGATTTATCCAATAAGTCATTAATTGTTTATATCAAGCGTTTTGCCGTGGAGCATAAATTGCTGGATCATGACTTCATTAGTTTCAGGTGTATTCTGGACCATTTTAAATCTTTTGAAAAAATGCCAGACAAGTTTCATATTCAAGAGTCGTTAACTGAGTTATACGAGAACAGTGTCTATAATTATGATGAAGCCGAATATAGAGATCGTGTTTGTGCAAATGATACATTTAGCGCTTTTGATAAGAAGTTGCAAGCTATGGGGCCTGGAGTTGGGAAAGAGGCTCATCTTGATATGTATTTGGACCGTGTCGTTGAATTGAACCATCCCGATATTGAAGAACACTTGAAGTGTGCAATGTTAGTTTATCTCAAGAAAAACTATAAAAGGCTATTACATCTTCCTTATTTCTCTATCCAACTGTTTTTCGAGATATTTTCAAAAGATGAAATATTACTGGATTATTATTTGTCAGAGTATTTCCAATATTATCACATTGCCAGGTATTTAAGTTCACCATATTCTGGATACTTCCATCCAACTGAAATGGAATCTGGTTGGGATATGCCTGTTTTATTTGACTCAAAGTCGCTCGAAGTATATCGTAACTTGAGTGCCCGTTTGATGTCACAAAAATTTGAATCCTCTTTTAACTTGGATGTATTGAAATTTAAGGCACATAATTTCGTTAAAGATACTTCTTCAATTTATTCAGGTGTCTCTATGTCAATTGAAACCAACTTAAAAGATTTTAAGGAGTTTGTTGACGCACAATATTACCCATATAAGAAGTTTGATGAACTCACGAATGAGGAGTTGAGGAATTCGTTTGCTATCTACGAGCTGGTTAGTGACTCAAGCTTGACTGAAAGTGGTACATCTTTCAATCGCTGGTTGACTTCAGCCTTGTATAATTCACATTTCCATGTCACTTCTGAAATTAACTCTGTTATTCGCAAATATAGCAATGAGAATCGAAATAATATTGACAAGGAAGATGAATTAGCAATCAAAATTGGTTTTGGTGATTTTTCCCCTAAAGAATTGTGTCTTCATGAGTTTGATGAAGCACTCCTTATAGTGAGAAATTACATGGTAGGGAAAACTGGCCGTTTTTGTCAGCTTGAGTCGATGGAAGACTTTAACATTAAATTAGATGAGTTGCGGGAGATATTTATAGCCAATGACTCAAATATTCATGGTTACTTTCAAAGCTGTTTTAATCTAATGGATGGAATCGTCAGATTGAACGGCAGTTTCTTTCCACTAGACTATTTTTTAGAGAAGCAATGTTTTGAAATGAAGACTGATGAAATATACCATGGAGGCCTGGAATCAACATTAGACTCAGATGTTCGCCAGCCCCTAATTGTTGCGTATTTATTGAAGTCGTTTCCGACGGCACTTGATAACATTGGACATCATATTCTTACCAAATACCTGTCTGACGAAGTGTTAAGTATGGATACCAAGTCTTTAGTAACCGAGATGAGAGATTATTGTGACTTGTACCAGGGAACTTCAAATTCTCAATATGTCTTGGATTGTATACCAATTGTTTCATTATTGAACACTGATGACAATGAATATAAAATCATCATTAATCACTTGGTTCTGAACTGCCAACCATCTAAAGGTGCTGATGGGGTTAAATCTAATCCATATCATGAGCTCCCTGATCATTTGGAATTGTTGTATGATTATTCTGGCGAATTGCAAGAATTTATGGAGTTTGTCCAAAGAGATTCTGGTTCCTCATTCAATAGCTTCAAAGAGATGGGAAGTGCTGATGAAGTGCTCAGGTGGTTAGATGAGTTCATACAATTGCGTGTTGGTCACTTTGAAGGAACAACGTCTTCTATCGATCTTAACGAAAGAATGGAGAAGATGGCGTATGCTATTTCGCGGCTATTTAATGTTCATGGTGCTGCTCCCGAAAGTTTGGATTTAATACTTCAAAATAAACATGTTTTCGATCTGGTATCAAAACGCATCGAAGAACAGAGGCACAAGACTGAATTTAATGATGCTGGAGAAGTGAGGGAATCCTTACCTGTTCCTACATCTGATATCATTGATCCTGCTTACCAAGATACGGAGCTCGAAAGCCTCCGTGCTAGAGAAGATGCAGCTGACGCTGAAGCTTCTCAAATTGCAAGTACGAAGGCAACTGATGGTGGAGAATGTATCCAAGATGCCCCAGGGAAAGACACAAGAATGGACTATGATGAATCTTTTGAAAAGATATCCAATATCAATATAGAAGAAGATTCTGAATGCAGGCTTAATGAAAGTGCAAAATTTACAAATAAACAGGCCGAAATTCTCAAGACTTTGAGTAGTTCAGAGTTCAATAAAATCATATCTCCTTCCAAGTTGAAAAAAGTTGAAAGATTGATAAGTTTATTAAAGACTGAATTGACATCTCACGATAATAGACCAACATATGGTAGACGTATCGTAGAGGAAGAGATAAAACAAGAGGAAGCTTCATTGAATGAAATGAGTCCAAAAGATGTGAGGGAAGCATATAAGAAGATGTCTGCTGGAAAACTGAATAAAGATACTACTCATTCGGATGATGATAAATCTTCACATCATGACAAGATATCGTTGAATGATTTCGAAACGTATTTGAGAGAAAAGAATAGTTCGTATGAGCAGGATAAAGAGAGCTCGTTTAGAGAGAAGAAGGCGTATGAGTGGAGCTCATCTATGACTAAACCGTCTCCCAGAACATTAGAATATAAGAATTTCTTCAATCCTAAGGATTATTCCCAGAAGAAGCCTAAAATTGGATATACTGGTTTATTATTCCCTGAAACTGTTTCATCAACACATAAGGAGTTTCTTCTAGTTACTATGAACGGTAAGTCTGTGGTGTCTAAGGAGAACCCATTGGGAGAGAATTTCGTGTCACAAGACATGTTTACTATTTTCAGTAGGATCCATGAACGTCCTGAGACAATTTTGGATTTAATGAATAAATTTCAAAAGAAAGATTGGAAATTAATTGGTGGTGGTGGGCCAAATAAATTACTAGTATTTGAGAGACCTGCTAAAGCTGAGAAGAGAGTTTATGGAAAAGTTAAAACTGCGTTTGCTGGTATTGGAGTTTTAGTTAGTGGATTGATTGGGTTCAACTTATTATCGGAACCTGATTCTCATAGGCGTGGTGAAGATTCCCATGTACACACAGTTACATTCGAACACAATCAGCCTCCAGGAAAAATGAAGTATTACAACCACAAAGAGGCTGTTGTACAGGAGAATAAGAGTGTTTTTACTAGCATTGCCAATCTCTTTTGGAAGAATCCGTGATTGATTATATTTCCAGCTAACATTGGGTCTTTTTTTTTATCAGGTATTAGTTTAGGGATCATGTGAGGGCTTAGGTTGAGGTGACTGGTTTGGAACAAGGGTTTTATATTTATTTTTATATCGATATTGATTATATGCTATCTGACATAGATTATTTAATATTAGTCTTCGTTAAATTAATCAAGACAATTTTACTATTTGTTATGTTATTATGTTATAAATGTAACACATAGAGCATGACATCAATATGATACATTAACTAAAAAATCAACAACTATTAAAAAAACATGCATTTTAAAACAATATAAACCCACCCTATAAAATACAAAAAATTACCAAAGATTTTAATCCAATGTTACCTAATTATCTTTCATTTCTTCATCAACGGTAGTTGAAGGTAATTCTGTCATACCTTTCGATATGTGTATGAATCTAACATTGGTTAAGCCACCGCTTGTTCCATTCCAGTCTCTCAATTTTTTCACGTTTGCCTCATCAGACAAATCTGGAACGGCATAACCTGTCTCATATAACGCTTGGTCGTACTTGACTTTCTCTTCCAAAATCTGTTGGTGACTAGTAGCTGGTCTGCCTGGTCTTCTTTCCTTTCTCAATTTCTGTAATTCTTCATCGTATCGGGATAAGAACGCAGCGACTAATGCTTTCATCTCTTCCAATGTGAAAACAGTCTCTTCTCTGTTCATTATGGCGTCTTTTATGAATTTGGTGCTCATCATGTCATTTTCAACCTTGACCTTATGTTTCGCTTTTCTGATGGTGAGTTTCTGATCCCTCAAGGTGGCTCTGTTCAATTGTCTGAACTTACGTCCCTTCGGATGGATCTGGGCGGTGGACTTGAGAAGACTCTTGGTGACCTTGTTCAAACTATGTGCAAGAGGCATTGTACTTCTGGGCGGCTAATTAGCAATAATCCTTTCAATTTATTTTAATTGTTGCAGGAATTTCTTGAAAAATATTTCGATAATTTTTTTGTGGAAATATTCGTGATGAGCTCCAAAACCGGGTAAAGTCGAATTTATTCAACAAACCAAAATTTTAATTTGAAAAAGAAGCAGAAACGAGTTGCAACGACACCAACAAAAGGCTACAGAGAAGAATGGCGAAGTTTACTGAAGACGAATTATTGGGACTCAAGGAAGATGGTTTCGTTTCTCAACCTCAGGTTCTCGAGGCTTTCAACAAGATGGTTGAGCTTGTGAAGGAGAAGACCGAAGCTGCTCAAGCTGAATTTGACAAACGTCAACGTGTTAAATGGGGGAACGGTGACACCTATATTGATGAACACGGTAACGAGAGAGCTTACCAAAATATGGGTAGAAGAAGACCTTCTCGTGCAAATGCTGGTGAGTTTTTTTTTTTAATTTTCTGCCCGATTCGTCTTCATATCTGAATATAGTACTAACCAATTTTATTTAAGAACGTCCAAACTTGAGAAAGAAGCGTGTTGAGCAGGTTGAAACAGACTCTGACGGTTGGACCACTTTTGCTAAACCAAAGAAATCGTTTGGTCAAGAAGCGGTTGCTGAAAGAGAAAAATTCAGAGAATCCAACGTTAAGGATGCCAGTTTCAAAGTCAAGCCAAATAACAAAAACCTTGGATCATCAAAGGCTGCTGATCCAAGAGACATTAATTCTGAAAAACAAACTATTGCTTTCAATGCTTTTGACGCTTTAGGAGATGAAGAAGACATCTAGATTCAAATGTAATAATAAAAAATGACAAAAAAATAAACTATCAACATAAACAATTTATCTAATGTTTATTGTAAAATATAAGTGTTAATCAATGATTGTGGAATCGTAGACATTTTTATCTTACAATATTATACGTAAGTTGGAAATTTTTCTTTTTGGGCATTTTTCTATGCAAAACAAAGCTGAAACTAAACAAAATATCTTGAAGGAAACATGTCTATTTTTTTTATTATATAGCAAGAGGTCTATCATCATCATCATCTTCATTGACAGTTAATTCATCTAGTAAAGAAGCAGCATCTGTTCGTTTTGAAATAATGGAGCCATTACCATTGATATTGTTCTGTGGACGTAGATTGCTACCTGATATGGCTTCTCTCAACTCACTAACTTTAGGGGAATGTATTCTTTTACCTGAAAGGAACGACCCAGCACCAGCAGAAAGTAATCCTGAATGGATACTATTGATATCACCAATAGTACCAATGCCATTGGATTTGGCAACAATTATATCCGGCGCATCTATATATGATGAACTCATTGATGTATCCACAGCTGAATTACTGTGGTTGAAAGAGTCATGATTGTTTAGTTGTTTAGCATTTTCAATGCTATCCAAAATTAATGGTTTGCCTGGATCCAACCATGCTGTTAAAATACCACCTTTATCTAAGACTAGATCTTGGAGCTGTTTTCTGGTAATCGTTGAATGAGCTGATGGGGTAGAAGCATCCAACAATGGAATGCCCAAATCTAAGTCTTTCTCCCATATGTTATTTGTTTGACGGTAGGAAATCCTTGATGCTACTAGATCTTTGAAGTTATCAGCCTTAATATATGTAGACGAGTTATAAAGCAACGAATAGGCAAATGTATCCCTCAATATTTCGGCTTTTGTGAACTCTCTAAACCCTTCTTCTTCAAACATGAGCTGCCAATGGAAAAAAAATGGAATACTATTTGAGATAAAATTGACTCCAAATTTATCAAGAAGTAAAAAACCTGCATTAGCGATCAAGTTCAATACTCTGATTTTATCAACAAGGACGCTGTCAGCACTTGAATTTATAGAATGGAAAAACTTATCAACTGAAATGAAATAGTGAGATAATGAATTTTGCTGTTGTGAGATGTAATGATTAAAATCAGGTTTGGAAGTTTCAGAAGCTTCTAATTCTTCTACCACGAATTGATTGAATAACGTGAAATATAATTCCTGGATTTGCATTGAATCTTCCTTACTCAAACTTTTGCTTTCTTGACATATAATATTGAAACTCATATCCCAAATCTCTATCGTACATTTGTTTCTATCCACGCTACTTTCTCTCTTTTTCATCTGGATAAATATGTTTCTTATATCTTCAAGGAAAACTTTAATGATACACGAACTAGTCTTTGAATCAATCTGTTTTGATGGAGTAGTCTTCTCAGTATTTTGGCTATACAATTCTGTCACTCTAAGTAAAATCTCTGATACAACATCAGCAATTTGGTTATAGTAATAAATATGAGTTGATAAGCTTGTAACACAATCCAAATAAATGGAAGATAAGTCCAAAATTTGCTGTTCGTTCAAAGTTTTGGTTTCTTTCGTAATCAAATCTTCTTGTAAAGTTAAAAGCTGAACAACAACATCGGTAACTGACAACCCGATCATATTAACATTCGACGATAACAACCCAGATATATATGTAGCTATGCAGTATTGGTCTTTATACCCGGTGGTATCTGTTAGTTGTGTCAATAATGTTGCTAATATTATGAAACGTAATTGAACAGGAATCCAATTTGTTATCATCTGGAAAAGCGAATCAGCCCAATTTTGTGACATGTTACTCTTTAAGTTATACTTTAATAGTCTTTTGGTACTTTCTATTAATTGTGTCACAGAAGTTGTATTGAAGTATTCTCTTAATGCTTTTAAAGCCTCGTCTTGTTCAGTCGGCGCAGAGTCTTCAGCAGGGTCGTTGCGAGTAGTGTTGACTTTCTTGAGAGCAGAACTATTCCTAGTGTTGGATTCATCATTATTGATTGACTTGATCCTACTCAAAAGGGAATTTTCATCACAATTTCTTTGGATTGCCTCTATTATCAATGGAATTGATTTATCAATGATTATCTTACCACATGGTGCCGAGTGAGCAACACAATTCGCAACATATCGAGCACCTTGTAAGCTAATTAGTCTCCATCCCTCCTGGTTTGGCTTTTGAGCTGTGACCCCCAATTGAATTATAGTCTCTGTTAGATTTGTAAATTTGTCAACGAAATCTCTATCACCTGTAAACAAATCACCATTCAATTTTTCACAAAATAAACAATAAATAGGCAACGCGTGTTGACACAACGTTATGTCCTTTGTATGGAAAACCTGCAGCAATATAGAAACAACATAGGCAGCCAATACGTTCAAATTGTCAAAACATTTATCAATCAAGGCGCCTATTATATCTAATGTGACTTGAACATTTCCAGCTCTGCTGTGACTAACATCGGATATGTTTTTCTTCTCCAAAAAGATACCAACTTTCTCCAACTTGACTCTTCTGGTGGTAGCATAATATAGAAGATAGCTCAATTCTGAGGAATTTGGTTTTTTATCAACACCTCTTCCCGGCGGATAACATTGCAAGATCAACTTTTGGTGTTTAGCTTGGAATATACGCATATTTGATCAGTGAAAACCAATTGACACGTCCACCTCGAGACACAGACAGCACGAAGAATATAGAACGCTGTTGAGGTTTGCTGGCGCTTGTTTGGTTTTCTGCTAACCACTCTGGCGGAAGAAAGCTGGGCTGCTGTAACTTCCACCTGGTAATATCGTCTCTCGAGTCTTGCTCGACTGCTTCGAATTCAGATTTCGCTTATGTAATTTTACGACCATCACTGAAGATAGAAAAAGTTGTCTACAAAAGCTGAAGCGCTTCGGTCTCTTAACACTGCAACAAGTCTGACGCTCACCAAAGAAATGCCTCCAATATACGTGAAAGGAGGGATCTGGACCAACGTGGAGGATGAGATCTTGAAAGCCGCTGTTTCTAAGTACGGGCTCAACCAATGGTCAAGGGTGTCCTCTCTTTTGGCGAGGAAAACAGCAAAACAAGCAAAGGCAAGATGGAAGGAGTGGTTGGATCCCTCCATAAAGAAGTCTGACTGGTCCCGAGAGGAGGATGAGAAACTCTTGCATTTGGCCAAATTGATACCCAATCAATGGCGCTCCATTGCTCCACTAGTTGGCAGAACGCCTACACAGTGTGTCGATAGATACCAGAAGTTGCTTGATGATGTTGAATCTGGTGAAGCAGGGTCGGATCTCGGTTTCACTGGGCCTGGTATGGAAGCATTGCCTTCAACTGGTGGGCCTTCCACAGATATACAAATTGGTGAGATCAATATTAATCCAGAAAGTAAGCCGGCTAGGCCAGACGCTGTTGATATGGACGATGATGAGAAAGAAATGTTATCGGAAGCAAGAGCAAGATTGGCAAACACACAGGGTAAGAAAGCCAAGAGAAAGGCAAGAGAGAGAATGTTGGAAGAAAGTAAGAGGATAGCTGTATTACAAAAAAGAAGAGAATTGAAGCAAGCCGGTATTAAGGTCAGTTTAACAAGCAAGAATAAAAAACTTAGAAAACAATTTGACTATAATGCTGATGTCCCATTTGAACACAAGCCGGCTCAAGGATTCTATGATACTACTGAAGAAGACAAAAGAAATCAGTTGGAAAACTTGAAGTACTTCAGAGAAACTGAACGACGTGGAACAGATAACAAGGAGGTTGATGATAAAATCAAAAAGAGCAAGAGAATAAGAGATGAAGAGAGTAAAAGTACGAAAGCTTCCAATGAGGCTATCACGTACGAAAGCGCTACCAAGTTATTTGACAGTGAAGAGCATAATGAGAAACGAAGAAGATTATTATTACCAGAACCTCAAGTTTCCCACTCTGAATTGGAAGATATTGTTAAGATTGGATCTGAAAATCAAAGATTAAGAGAAACATATGGCTCAGAGGAATATTCTCTAATGTTTGTTCCTAGCAATAATGCTAACGTAAATTATACCATAGAGGAAACAATCGATGACAGGGTGAATCGTGCTGCTAAAGATCTTAGAGTCAGAGATTCGAATAAAACTGGAATTTTTGCTGGATCTCAGATTCTGCATGCTAATCAAGCGATTGATAATAATAAGAGTAACGAGATTAGAGAGGAAAGTGGAAATAGGGACATTGGTATTGTTCCAAAAATCAGAAAAAGGTTAATTAGAGAAAGTTTGTTATCATTACCAGCTCCAAAAAATATCTTCGAAGTTATACTTCCAGAAGAAGGCGAATCGCTAGAAATAGTGGAGCGTCCAAATGCATCAATTGAGATAATTGACGATGATGAAGGTGAGAGAATCAGAGTGGAAGAGATCAAAATGGCTACGGAAAAATCAAAAGCGCTTTTAAGAAGATCACAAGCCGTCCAGCGGAACTATCCTGTACCTCAGATATTACTGGATATACGATTTGATGAAATATCCAATAATGAAGTCCAACATTTGATAGATCAAGAAATCATACATTTGATCAAATCTGATTACTCCAAGATCAATAAGTTAGAATACGCTTCAATTTTAAATGATCTTGATGAAGAAACCAAGGCTTTTGTTGATAATGAGATCAAAACAGAATTAGAGTGTATGGGTATCTCGAGTCTCAATGAATTTCAAAAAAGTTTTATAAAACATCATGAACAGAACCTCGGCTCATCAAGCCAGATTATTTCAAATGATTCAGCACAAATATTGCTAGAAGAATTGAGCAGCCTCGCTGCCAAATCCAGCAGCTTAGAGAGCAAGTTGGATGGAGAATATTTCAAGCATATGAACGCCCATACCATATTGAGCTCAAAAACTGAGAAGCTATTTGCTGACTTGCAAAGTGCAAATATTGAATACATGAATTATTATCAGATGTACGAGAATGAAAAAATCGTCATTGATCAAAGATCTTCTTCCCTCCAGGAACAAGTCGATGCTTTGGTTCAGGCTGCTCAACAAGGACAGAGAAGGTATAGAGATCTACGTTCGAATCACTAAAAATTGACCCGGTTTGCCCTGAGTCTGCTATCATGGACTCTGGCGAGAACGTCAGTGTGAGTATTGTTATATGTACATTACTGTTTTAAATACAAATGGATAATTATTGGGATTTTGTTGTTTCTTTCTCGTAGTATACTGAGAGGCCGTTAGACACCGTAATTAGAAAAGTGTGCTCCAACCGATCAAGATGTAAGCACTATTTGTTTATCTTTCAAAAAATAATTTATAAAATGTTGTCAAGTTTTACTGCAACAAATCACTGCAAAAAAATTGGTTAGAGACCCAAGTCTAATATGGGCTCAAATTTATTATATGTCCCCTTCAGGAAAACTGAAGATATCGACTTGCGCGGTCAAATCGAGTCCATAATATCTAAAGAGTATTTTCAAACAGCAACTTCATTCGAAACGGACACTAAGTACATTAGCCAATTGAGATTGAGCTTGAGCAATCTAGGTGGTGATATTGAAGATGATGATTCCATAATTTTGAAAACGTATTTCATCCATCTTTCAACGTTGCATCTCAAATTTCCAAAAGATGCGGTGGAGTTCTCCTGGTTTGGGACTTTAGGTCACAGCGTTCAAGGCCCAATAAAGATCAAATCCTTTCTATTTGAGCGGATCAATATTCTTTACAATTTGGGGGCATTATTCTCACAACAAGGAGCTAGTGAATCTGGAGATACGGATGAAGGTTTGAAGAGCGGTTGTGTCTATTTTCAACATGCAGCTGGTTGCTTTGAGTTAATTGGGCAATTGATCAAGGATAACAAAAATGAACATCTCCAACTCCCACTGGACTTACAATTGGGTACCATTGAACCTTTGAAGTACCTCATGCTTGCTCACGCTCAAGAAGTGTTCTGGCAGAAGGCCGTCGCAAATAAATTGCGGGATTCGGTCATAGCGAGATTGGCGCTCCTGGTCTCAGATTTCTACTCTTTAACATTAGAGGCGGCTAGCAAAAGTGATGTTATTAAATCAGACTGGATTCGCCATATAACAGTGAAGAAATTTCACTTCAAAGTGGCTGCCGAATATAGAGCCGCATTGGCAGCTTCTTCAAGTTTCAATTATGGAGAGGAAGTTGCACGCTTGAGAATAGCATCTAAATGTTGTGATATGGGAATGAAAAATATAAGATATGTTAGCGAGGTGGTGGCCCATGATTTGAAATGTCTTAAGGATGCGGTTGTTGAGACATTGCAGCGAGCTGAGCGAGACAACGATTTGATTTATTTAAAGCCAATTCCAGGTGAAAAGGACTTACTCCCAATAGTTAAGGCTCCGATGGTTAAAGCGCTAATTGATGATGACCTTGCTAACCCATTAAAAGCTATCAAGACTAACAAATACGGTAATTTGTTGTTTGGTGATCTTCTTCCATACATCGTGATTCAATCCGCACAAGCATTCCGTGAGCGTCAAGAATCCTTTATAAATCAGCAGCTCGTCAATCCTATAAATGCATTAAGCAGCATGTTCATAAAGTTTCTCAATGAAAGAAATCTTCCAGCAGCTATAGATGCTATTCAAAAGCCGGAGAGCATACCCGACACAATTATTCAACATTCTCAGGAAATCATATCAACAGGGGGCATTAATACCATCAAGGAATCGCTTACTGATATCCAAAAAGTATCAATGAAAAGTAGCCATTTGGTAGATGGAGTTCGTGAGAGATTGAATATTGAAGCTTCGGAAGATAAAATATTAAGGGAAAGACAAGGCTCTCAACGTTGGATTAGAGTTACATCAGAGGAGGCTGCATCGCAATTGGCTATTAGATTAGCAGAATTGGCAAGTTTACTTGAGCAAGCCAAAAATGGTGATCAAATCATACGTAATAGATATTACGAGATTGAATCGTATATTGAGATATACTGTGGAGGATTGGAAATATTAGAGAAATTTATTCCAGACTCTAAATTTGTCAAAGTTAGGCCAGAAGTCAACTCTGTTATTATAGAATTGAGAAGCGCCATGAATAAATCACAGAAACTTGAGGATCTGAGAAAGCAGTTCCTAGAAACAGTCGAGTCGAAATCAAGGGATACAAATATTTTACCTAAAGTCATTTCAGAATACAGAAGAATCCAATCCGATAGCGATGGTATCCTCATTGGCCCTGATACTTTTGAGAATGTGTACGAAAAACATATCGCTGCCTTCAATGTTGATATAACAAAGCTACAAATGTTAAGAGACGAACAAACCCAATTGGAAAGCAAGATTCATACTTTGCACAGAGAATTCATCAAGACTCAATCAAACAAAGAAGTTCACTCAGAACGTCAAGACGCGTTGCAAACTCTCGAGAATGCTCATATGGGTTTCAAATCCTTGGTTGCAAATCTTACTGAAGGTATGGCATTCTATGGTGATTTTGTGACTAAAGCAAGTGAGTTACTAAGAGATTGTGATGAGTTTGTTTACGAGCGTAGAATTGAAGCAAGAGAACTAGAAAATGAGTTGAACAATAATTATAATGATGAGTCCTTCTATGAGGAAAATGATGAAGATGATGAAGAACAAAATTCATACAATGTATCCAATGAATCCGTTCATTCCATTGCCCCTCCAAAAATTTATTCTCCAAAGCCAAACCCTGGTGTATGGAATCCTAATCAAGGCATAAAGTTTGGATAAGTACATACTACATCAAAAAATACAGCATAATATAAAACTTACATTTTGTATAGCTGTGATAAATCATCAGCAATTAGTTTCATTGATGAGTCTTTTGCCCTATTGGCTATGAAATAGTCACATGCTGTAGAAAAGTGGCAATTATTGCATTTGCGAAGACCAGCAGCGGAAGCTTCAACAGGTTGTGGATCTCTCTTACCAAGCCAAAATTGTAATGAATCTTCGAATAGTTCATCTAACGATTTCTCATCATAATGGAAGGATTTTTCTATTGAATGATGATTTGCTCCACAGATATAATTAACCAGGCAATCTGTGCTTAATAAGGGAGTCAACAAGTTATATAGTTGGGCACATCTTGCTGCAAAGTAACGCAATGTCAAAGGAGTTTTCCAAACATTAAAATATGCCTCAAAGCCTATAACTGGGAAATCTTCTCTACTAAAGTCGAAATTAGATAACCCAGATAAATCAAACAGTCCAAAATTTTCAGAGTTGGAACCAGCAACCGAATCAAAAGCTTCAAATCCTATATTTTCACCAGTCATTAATCTATAATAATCACCAGCTAAAAAGGGATGAGTTCTCAAGAACATCAAAGTGTGCTCTGGACTGAATGGTTTATCAACATTGAGATTTCTTCTTTTCATATTTTCAATTAGCATCTTGTACGCAAACTCACCGTGGTCCACAGGGTTCACATTATCAAGCCTAACTTCCCCACCTAATATTCCTAGAAACTTTCTATATGAGAAAACTTGTAACATTGCAGCATGGACGATGGGATCTGATGGTAAGTTATTTCGAGCTCTTGTTTTGAATTCAATAACTGATAATTTATAATCATCCTTGTGGCTAGCTATGATAGATTTACCATTATCTATAAAGTTCTTTATATCATTCATGTTTTGCTGCATCTCTTCAAATAGATCAAAACTACCATTCGATGAAATTTTTAATAGATCAATAACACCACTGATAAGTATATCTGTCTCATCGATAGAACCATCCATAGAGTGTTTGATCTTAGAAGTATCTCTATTCATATATGCATGATTCAAAACTTCTCTTGCTTCACCGTGGCACAAAAGGGATATCAAACGTGAAATGGTATTCGAAAACAGTTGACAATATTGATCTTCATGTGATGGTAATGGGAATTTGGGAAAGGCCAGAACGAAAACATCTATATTCTCGACGGGATGAGTCTCGAGTTCTAAATGTGAATGGATCAAACTACCATTCTCCATGGCGCGCGTAGCTTCTTTTTTCAAACCTGAGTAAATTTCGTAGAAATCTCTCAATTCACACCATTGCTTTGTTAACAATTTTGTAACAGATAACCTCACTTTCTCATTGTGTCGGAAATATCTAGAGTCAGCTATCATTTCAAGAGGTGTTTTAGGTAGACCATAAGGGAACTTGTAAGGTAAATCGCCAGATGGAGTTGTTCCTAGGACGTTTTTGGCTAATCTGACTCCCTCATATTCGGGTGATTTACCACTTGATTCTGGTATACCTTTTGAAGCAGTTTTAGAGACCTTGAAATCTAATAATGTTTCATCGAATATCTTACTGATCTCATGATTGTATATTATCGGTTGATGTCTTATATTTTCCAAAGATTCCTTTTGAGACTCACTCTGTTTTGGAAGTTTGAACTTGATTATTTTGAATTCTGTCTGGGTCAAGTGCAGTGCAAACCTTCTAGTTATAGTAATCGGTATTCTCATATTGTATTAAGTTGTGCTTTCTGGTCCATTTGGTGGGATTATAGTATGCTTATTTGCCAACTCTCTGAAATATTTCATGCAAAATGACCAATCACGAATGACAATTTGATAAGCAGAAACAAGTTGAATTATAATGATGAGTGCACTGATCTAACGTTGAATAATACTTCGGATTGAATAGCTAAAATATGGATTTGTGAAGTGGTTAATAATTGAGTATATAATAAAATCCAGTTCCGGTTCACGTTACAGTAAATATTCAGTGCTTAATCACACCTTGAACCGATCCCATAACTATCATAGATTTGGTTATGTGCCCCTTGAAAAATAAATATTTATCTTCACGACAAAAACTCGGTAGGTCCGGGCTTCATTCCGCTTTTAGAAATTATAATAAGATTTGAAATTAAACATTTAGAATTCAAAAAGTGTTGCAAAACTTCCAAATGTGGTAAATTTACAAAATAAATGTGAATGGAATAAAGCTTAAGATATCTATTATAAATTATAATTTATCACTCAATTAGATTCAACTGGAACCGTACGATTGTTCGTAACTTCTTTTTAATTAATTCTCATGTATTTTTATAAACTCATTTCTCAACATTATTATATATAAATAAATTCATTTTAATGACTATCCCAAGTCTTTTGTAATTATCATATAGATACTTTTTTCCACCTTGAAACATAAAATATAAAAATAAAATCATAAATAGCATTCAAATCTCACATATCTTGTGAGTTGTTTGTAGATAGATAACTCGTGAGATCACGATATCTGGAACAAATAATTTATGGATCATATCCTTCAGCTAGCTGTCAGCCAGGGACGCTACTTCGCGTGTCCACACATTTTGCTAGATGTGTCCACACCCTTGCGGCTCATGCACATTTATATAAATGCATATTTATCTGCATTGGATTTTACAAAAAAGTATAAACTACCTGATATTATATATTTCTATGTAATTTTAAATCAGTTGTTCTTGGAATTAGGCACCTGAGTATATGGTTGTGAATAATCCCCATTCAAAGTTTCATTTTAGTGGAATTTGAAAGGATTGTTGATCATTGGATCTATGATGACTGTTGATTGGATAGTAACCCATATTTTCTCTATTGTAAATTATATGACCACCAGAATATGCCATATTACACAGTGTAAAGGTGAGCAGATTTGGTAATGAGGTTGGTATTTTGGTTCATATTAGGACTGGTATTGGGGTTCATATTGGGGTTCGTATTGAGGTTGATATTGCGGTTGCTATTGCGGGTTGAGGTTGGGCTTGATATTGATACTGATGTTCGTATTGAATTGGATATTGAGGTTCAGATTGGGATTGAGATTGTGTTGGAACCCGTAAGCTGGTTGCTACAGAGATACCGGGAGTATCCTGAAAGGTCGACGAATTGTCGAGTATTTATAGGAGACCTTCCCAGGTGGATACATATGATATGATTTTAGAGAATAGACGTTATAGTTACCTACAAGAGTGTATTAAGATATAGAGAATGTCCGGTGCAATTGAATATGAAGAAGACGAGCATTACAAGAAAATGCTTGATACGATCAGGGAACGAGAAAGCCACATTATAGATTTGGAAGAAGCTCTTCATGAACGTGATAATGAGATGATAGAGAAGAACAGAAATATCATGAAGCTCGAACTGAAGATCAGGACGTACAAGAAGTCTTTATCTCAGAATCCAGATGTGGACTTGAATCAACAGATTGAGTTATCATCTTCTTCACTGTAGCCACTATCTTCGCTATTTTCACCTGTAATCTTGATTGATATTCTGAATTGTTACTCGAGTCTCATTTGAATATAGTTCCCCCAGATGGATCCAAGCAATGACCTTCGTACTTATGAACCATATTAGAGTAATTTAAGTTCTATTTGACAGTAAAGGCGTGAAGAAGTTACTTCTGAATTACAAAATGAATGCGTGAAGTAAATTAAATATGAAGAAAATAGTAAAGCTATCAGTTGGTTTTGAGCCACGAGAAAAATATGCATTAGGTACCGCTAGATGCATATAAATACATGAGCCGCATGAATATGGACACA
The DNA here is from genome assembly GCA_030575015.1 of Cephaloascus albidus. Lineage (NCBI taxonomy): Eukaryota > Fungi > Ascomycota > Pichiomycetes > Serinales > Cephaloascaceae > Cephaloascus > Cephaloascus albidus. Next base: position 28,388 of record JAJMGN010000213.1, on the reverse strand, counting down.
TCTAGCAAAATGCGTCCTCAGCCAGCCAACTTATCGATCAGCAGAAAATTAAATTTTCCACAAGATCATGAGGAAAAATAATCCATTAAATGGAATGCAAAAAGTCAAGGGCAATATTCATAAATTCAGCAAAAGTCATACTTGCAAGAAGGCATTAAAATTGTGATATAATTAAAACAGAATTTTTAAAAGTTTTGTCATTACATATCTATTGGTATCACCAATGATATTATAAAATGTTTCCATTTTGTCAGTTAAACTTAGCTTCTAAATTCCTTAAGCTCACAGTACTTGAATTCAAACTATTTTCCATTAATTGTCCTTTTGGTTGTACTGGTGCACTATAACTTATTTTCTCCAAATGGCTTAATTTAACTTCAATTTTGAAAATCTTATCATTAATTTTTTTCTCATAATTATTTTTCTTTAAATTCAATTCATTCAAGTCATTACTGGAAAACCATCCACTTTCAATTAATCTATTTTCAGTCAACTTGAAACCTTCTAATATTGAAGTCTTTTCATTATTCAAATAAATCAAGTAATTTGTCAACTCTTCTGGTGTTTTCAACTCATTAATAAGATCTATACTCAAATTTTCATTATTTTCTAGCAGTATGTCACTAATCAAATTACTATTGAAATTGATATAGTTTTGATCAAGTCTGTTTAACTGCGAATCTTCTTTATCATCGAACTTTTCAGTTAGTATAATTATTGGTGAGGTTAATGGAGGAGTTATTGGTGTGGATGACGAATTTGAAAACGATCTATAAGTGGAGTTAGATATTGAACCTGAAGGTTTCTTATTTATTATTTCTGTATTGTTATTATTATTATTATTATTATTATCTAAGTTGTTTTCATTTAATTCATCACAGAAAAAATTTGAGTTTGAATTTGTTTCGTCGTTTGAGTTATTTCTTGAGTATGATAAATTTATCTTGTGTGTATTTAAAGATAATCTTTTAATCCCATCTTTTAATTTTCTTAAATGCAATGAATTTGAACGGGATCTTGTAGTGGTATCGTCAACAGATGCTTGATATGTAGTGGATGATTGTTGTGATAGGTCAGTTGAGTATGACATTTCATTGAAATAATCTGAAAAATTTGAGCTTCTTCTTGAATCTGATAACATTTCAAATTGTTCATGATCACTTATAATCTTTGAGTTATCCATCTCGAAAGTGGTTTTGTTTGTTTCGGAGTGGTGACTTTCTTGACTTATTGATGGAGAATCGTTTTTATTCAACTCTATAGAAGATCTTTCTGTGGGTAATGGAGGTAATAACGATTCATGTTCATGATTATGACTGTGATTACTCTTTATATCAGTATCGTCGATTGAAGAGCTGTCACTAACAACTTCCTTTGACGATAATCTAAAACTTGAAAGATTCTTGAATGTTTCTGTAGCATCTTCATTTAATTCGTTTTCTTCCACTAAGACACTTAAACCAAATCCACTCATTCTGTAATTGAATATTGACTAACTGTATATGAGTCTCAGAGATAATTAAAAGGATGGCAACAAAAAAGGATTATGGGATAGTTATTTCCCGCTGAATGTGTTAGTGCAAGAAAAATGAGACTGGTCGAGTGAATATATTGATGTGTAAGATCTTGGTACAAAAGATGATCAAAAGTATGTGTATGTGTGAATCACGTAGTAATAAGATATAACTTGCTAAACCAGGAATGGTGACACTTTAGTTGCAAAAATTGAAAGTAAGCGCTGAGAGCAAAAGCTGCCAAAGTTCAAAACTTGAAGGGAAATTAGGAGAAAACTGTAACAAATCTGCAAGTTTGCAATTTTTTGTAAATAAAAATTGATGGTTGTAAAAAAAACGACACTTGAAAAATACACATTTTCTGTGTCAATTAACGTTTCGTAGTGAAAAATCCTGCAACGCTCAGATTGTTTAGCTGCAATTGAATGTGCGAAGCGCCATCGGTGTTGTGCAAATCTTGACCACTTCCACTTTAGGGGCCTGGAAAGTTGTCCTTGCCACTTGGCCTAGGTAGTAGGCTTTAGGAAATTGGTTCTAATTTGTAAGTTGTGTGAGTCCTTGCAAGTTGCAGGTTGCGGGTCTTGACTTTTGTCTTTTGACTTTTGAAGGAATATGCTTACTACCACTTGATCGCGCGGTTAGATTGCAAATTTGTTCAACGAATTGACCGATCTTCCTCGAAGAGTGGGTTCCCCTGACTCGCACTTTCAATTAATTCCTTGAACAAATTATTTGATCCTCTTGATTTCAATTTTCAGGCGTTACATATATCAGTAACTATCAATTACTGCATACAACTAGGTTACCTAGATAGTGGATGGTAAATTGTAACAGTTCAAAGTCCTTTCTGCAAACCGTCGAAATATTGCTCAAATCGGTATTCTCGATATATCTCGATTCTCGATCGATGTCGACGATATTAATAGATCCAGATTCAACACTTGACCATAAATAATGGAAATCTAATTAATAAGCGTCATGTATTGTTAATTCGCATTGTATTTGCTTCCAATTTATTCAGGACAATAACCCGAATCCAAACATAGGCGAATGAGCAGTCACATTATTAATTCTATCTCCAGGAGTCAGTTGAGATGTATTGTAATTTGCAAAACAATCAGATCTTTACTATTGAAATCTCAGATATAGGTATTGTCAAAAAGTAAGTTGAAAGCCTGATTGAAAGACAAGACTCAATAGACAAGAGACAAGCTTGTAGCAAGTCAACTTGCAAGTGTCCGAGCGTACATCATTTAGCGTCCCAGAGTACATTCTATTGACTTCTTTTTGTTTCCACTCTCATTGTACGACCTTTAGAATGGAGTCTCAATTAAGTCAAGTTCCGATTATTTTGAGATATGCATTAATTTATCTATTGTGTTGAAATGTGTGTCTAGAATCAATCGATTGAATAGGAAATACGGCAGTTAAGCGAATGAATTCTCCAGTCTGAGGCTCAAGCCTCAAAGTGTTCAGAGTCTTCAAACATGTCAACTTGTTGACAGAAATTATAGTATTGAAATTTGAGTCCGACTCCAGCTAGACTCTAGTACTCTTGCTATAAGTTGACATGGGTGGGCGTTACAAACAACTTAATCACAAGGCCACCCGAAATCCATATCATGTGCCACGTAGTATTTACTATTTACTATTTACTATCTATCTAGTATCGATCGATCTATACGTACTATCAATAGTTAATCTTGAAGTTTATGTTTGTTTGAGCAGCAACGTTGCTGAACTTGCCGCAAGCCAGCTAATTTCACAACTCACTATAAATAGCAGCACAACTATATGGGCCCATGGCGGTATGTATAGTACGTAGTACAGCTTATTGCTAAGGACTCATGATTCATGAAGGAGTCGGGACTTGTGGACTCTACGTAACGTAGTACGAAAATTAAGCAAATAATATTTGCAATATTCGAATTATCTAAATAGGCTGTTTTCAAATATATAAGCGGTCGAATCATATATCGACTTATAATAATGCGATGAATTCTCGACGTATACACTTAAATTGCAATTCATAATATAGTACGTACAAGTTACAACTGATTTATATAAGTACGCTATAATACGGCTATAGCCTATAGCTGCGCAGCCAGCTATATAAACTTGTATATACAATATGTATCTGAATATAGTACAAATTTGGGCAAATATTGATAAATAATTACGAGAGTACTACGACGCCGTATATAACTTGTCGACGTTGAACAGATTAAGGGCCATATATACAATTATTATAACGTTGATCAGCTAGTTGAATATATAACAGATTAATTCAACATGTCTATATATATACATATATAATTACGCGTAACTATAATTATAATACACCTCTTATAGATTTATAAATTATGAATTCAGCTGAATATATATCGCGACGTGCAATATTTTACGAATTAATCATATTACGAAAACCAGATCTTGTATCTGAAATTATGTTTAATTAATTAACTATAGCTGACTATAAGTGATCATCTGATTAATTAGTAAATAATTAGATATAATTAGCTGGATTTTATGAACTGTCTAAACAATATTAGAACCTTCAGGGATATTATTGTTGAGAGTGCAGTACGTACTACTAGAAAGCTGTGTGTGTACAGCTTTGGTAAGGTTTAATTTTAAATTAATTAAAATCAAAAAAATCAAGTTTCTAGTAAGTTTAACAGCGCATGCCTTTTTGAAATGCCGATATTTAACAAAAGGGTATACCCTTTCTTTTGAATACAAACCATCGACTGATATTTTCAGATTGCGATCGAAGGATACAATAAATTAACTAATAGTACTCTGACTAACGGGACTTTACAGTGAAAAAGGCTATCTAATAATCAAAATGTATCGAAAACGCAGTACCCAAAAAAGCCAAATATAATCCCTAAAGATTGAAAGCTAATTAGGTTATGAGGTTCGTCAAATCGAAGTTTTTCTCGCTTTCCTTTTCCCCTCCAATCATTCATTAAACGAATGGTGCAGTGAATAGGAAGCTGTCGTATCAAAGAAAAGAATATAAAACATTTTAAATTGGGAATTCTGTTTCGTGTTTTTATAGTAGATTTTTCCAAACTTATTGGAACAGCGCTCATGTGCAATTTGGTTTTGGTTTTTTTAATTTTATCGCATTTTATGTTTAGGGCTTAACAAGTTATAAATGGGCTTCAAACCAGCCAAAAAAAAAAATTGTATGCTTAGCTAGCTTTTATTATAACTTTATAACTAGAGTGCAATTTCCTGAAGAATTAAAACAGAACCTAACGAATTTGGGTCAGCTCAATATTTATATCTCATCCAGCCACTTAATATCCCAGTGTCAAAGGCAAAAAAGTGAACGGAACAGAACTGGAAGACTGACCTATGTGAAGTTTCTCGAACAACGATGCTCAATTGGAACAGATGAGGACTCAAGGTCGTGCATATGTTTAATTCTGATAACATTAATACCGATAGAATCACCAGAAATTAATTAATATATTCCCACCAAATTACCTTAGAATACTCTCATCTCACATCAATCATTCAAATAATCATTTAAAATCAATCACTTTTTATATAGGTGCCACCTCATATTTCTGTACAGGAAAACTAAAACTTTTAAAAGAAAAAGGATATATACCATATTACATCATCATCAGATCAAAAAGTATATTCACTACCAAGCTGAATTTTTCTCTTCTGGGAACTTAATTTTAATGGTTATTTAGTTTATCAATCAAAAATCATATTCAACACACATCTAAGAACACATAATAAAACTAATTTCATTCCACACAGATAAATAAAATGGGTTTACTTTATCCAATATATCCTGAAGATGATATCCATGAGAATAATGAGCATCCTAAAAAAAGAGTCCGTATTTCAGATGTATTACATACTCAATCAGTACCTGAGCCACGCGTGATGGCACATCGCTTATCCAGAACAAATTCAATAAGAAGATTAAGAAGACAACGGCCTTTCCAAGGACTTGGCTATAGATATATGAATGATCCAAGATCTCAAATGAGAAGCGATTTAGTGAGATTACCTTCATTCGCGTCACTAACTAGTCCTCCTCCTTTCCCACCGACACCTCCGGCGCCGCTATACTTGAATGAAGATAACCATAGTGATGATTTAATAACAAGAACTGAACAAAATAGAAATCGATTATTAAGATTTCAAAGTCCTATTAGTTACTTGGAACTGATAAGAGTTACAAGAGCGTATCGTAATGGAGATTCAAATTTACCTCAACCAATCAATGAGACTGCCTTAGGCAACTTCCTTCAAAGTCTCGATGTTGGTAACGAAACAGATAGCACACTTGATGAGAACCATAGAAGAGTATCCCGTGGTTTAACTGAAACCGATAATGAGGATGATGATGACGATGATGACGATGATGATTTATCTGCGTTGAGTATCCCTTTACTCAGAGATAGAGGTCAAAGAGATCATCGTTATGGTTCAAGTGGTGCTGATGACCCGAAATGATAAAATGTGAAAAAAAAAAAGAATATAGTTAGTAATTTAAAATGGGTTTTGGGAATAAATAATATTGTGTATTATATATATTATATATTACATATACATTAGGTTTATACGCTTCTTGGATTGTTTTCCTTTCTATCAACTTTACTAGTTTGATCTTGTTTATCTTCATTTTGTTTTCTCGCTAACCACTCTTCATATTCTCTTTTACGTTTCCCCTTGTTAAGCATAGAGTTATGGCGTCTACTCTTCAAATGGATATTCCACTGTTCTAATCCAACCAATATTAAATCCTCGTTCTCTGGTGTCTTGCAAACACTACATTTGAAATGCTCCCATTTTTCTTCTTGTGTACTTTTCTTATTATCATCAGTTGGATTGAGCCCAGTGAAGTCTGGTAATAATTTTTCTAACCCCAAGGGCGTTGGAAGCTCGTTTGATTCAGTATCACTGATGAAATTTTCAGATATATTTGATCCTCTAACGGAAATATTTTCATCCCACTTACTCAAATCTGTAGCGTCTAACAAGAAGACCTTACCGCCATTGATAAAATCATGTGAGGATTCCTTATATAACTCTGGGGATAATATATTTTTGATCCATTTAGTTTGTCTTCTGGCATATTTTCTAGTTCTCATTTTCATCTGATCGAGTCCATCTTCAAATAGCAGCTTTTCGTTTTCATTTTTCAACCATGGGAGAAACTCTTTAAATCCAATAACTTGCCAAACACCTCTTTCACAATCTGGTTCGGTTTCGAACAGTTTATAATACTCATATAGTTCTTTGATCTCACCTAGGGCACCGCTGGATATCATATCATCAACTCTTGAATCTAATCTCTTGTCCAATATCTCTTGGTCGGACCATATCCAAAGAACTAATGTGTTGTATCTCAAAGACAGGCCTGTAGTATGTTCAATTTTTTGCTCTTTATAGATATCAGATGTCTTTTTTTTGGTTTGATAAAAGATCTCCAAAGCTCTTCTTACTCTCCTTGTATCATTTGGATGGAACTTGTGTGCAACTACTGGATCGTTGTTGTATAGTTCTTGGAAAAGTATGTCTCCTGGCCCATCTAGTATATTCTGTTCTTCTTGTGATAATTTTATATTTCCCTCCGTATCTGAGCTGGTTCCAATCGTCTTGTTATTGAACAAAAGACTTTGCACGTAGTAGTTGGTACCACCAATTATGATGGGTATCTTTCCCCTCAGGTAAATATCCTCAATTTTCTCATTTGCTTCTTTCTCGAATCTGTGGTTGAAATACTCTTCACTCCAATCGACGTGGTTCATTACATGATGCGGAACACCAAACCTTTCGTCCACCGGGTGTTTGTTCGTTATTATTGGAATGTCCCTGTACATCTGCATCGAGTCTGCATTTATAATCTCTCCATTCACCTTCTGTGCCAACTCTATACTCAACTAGCTCTGTTAATATCACAGCTTTTTTCAATATGTCTCACGGTGGATAGTTCACTTACTTTTGATTTGCCAACGCCTGTGGTGCCCACTATGGTGATGACCTGTCTTCTTCTATGCATTCTGGATAGTCCTCTGGTGAGTTTCAGCCACATGTACTGTACAGCTTCTGTTCTATGAGTTGTACGAATCGATTCTAGTATTTCGCAGTGGTGTTTTTGAAAATTGTTCCAAGAAATTTCATCGACCTTTCCGATTTATATAGAGTAATTCGACGGTTCGAATGGCTGCACATTAATTACAATGGATCAATATTAAAAATGGCTACTTCATCTCATGGGTGCGTTCATTCATATTGAATAATCTATTTGATGTGGATCATGGGAAACAAAAGAAAAGAAAAAAAAAAGGAAATATCACCAATCCATCTAGATAGTGAATCAAAGCTGAATCTAGTCAGATTCATCGTCATCACTGTATCCATATTCATACTGTGCCACCATATTGGCTATTTTTTCCTTGAGATCATCCCTCTCGTCACCTCTGACAAACCTGCTGACAGTAACACCATACTCTCTCAAAGTTTGTTTGGGCAAATCACTAATACCGAAATCACTAATCATCCTATCTCCATTCTGGAAAAACTGAGGAGCAGCATCATTGATACTGTATGATTCATCTATTTCGTATTCATTTATATTACGCACTCCTATTTCCTGTAATCTTTGTAAGTCACACAATTTGACTATCTCTTCTTGGGAATACTTATCCATCTCCCTAACGATGACGTTTTTCGAGAAGAAATAGTTCCCCTTCCCGTTGAATACTAATGATTGGTGGTTCATCTCCATATCTTCATCTCCTATTATCGATCTCAAGTCGCTCACAATATTCCTGTCATTTTCCCCATTCAACAAGCTCTCTTTGAAATCGTACATTGTTATCCCTTCAGCCAACACGGCATTCAAGTTCTCATACAATATGGAGTTTAAATATTGTTGATGCCACAAGCTACCACCACATATTTGTTCTTCTAATTCCTTTGGGAAATTTCTCAATTTAGCGTCATTAACTGGAATAAATAAACTTGACTCGCTTGACAATTCAACAGTGCTTTTGATTCTTGATACTAAGCTTGGGCGACTCAATTCAGTGGTCTTCAAGCTGTTGTACAACCCCCAAGTAAATATCACACCTTTTGGTAAAAACTCATCTCTTATCTCATTGAGTAATTTATCTGTTATCCCACTCCATCCAGAATCGATATCTGTTATTATGTTTATACCGTCTATCAAATCACAACTTTCAATCATTCTTCTAAACTTTGCATCCATAACATCTTCTTTAGAGTCAACGTCTTTCCATTCATTGACACCCAAATCAAAATTGTCGAATACCAAAGAGTTATTTTCAAATATTTTGGAACCCTGAGGGTACTTCTTGCTGTACTCCCAATTTGCCAAGCCTACCAACGAATCAGGGTTGAATATCATCTTGCAATAGTCGGACCAGTATTCTGTATTGTTTACACTCAAGTACTGATTCAACTCAGGTTTCCCCAAATCCAAGTTTTGTTGGTATTCATTTTTGTTCAATCTGGGCTTGGATATGACCTCAATTCTGTCATTCAACTTGATATTGTTCAACTCAAAAGCAACGTCCTCCGGGTTCTCAAAGAACTCGTATTTGGCCAATGATCCAGACCCGCCGTTGACGTCAAAGAGTAAAGCTCTGGGTTCATACGATACATGGCTAGTGGCCAATATTGATTTCAAAAACCGGTTTTGCTGACTGAGTCTCTGTTCTTGCTGGTTGAAAAAATGGGTGGCCAAATGGTTGGCCCTGTGTGAGAGAGACACCGTGAGTATCTCGTGCATCTGACCAAATGTGTTTTCCTCGTCGTGGTCAAAAGTTGAACACCATCTTCACTCTGCGCTTTCTTCTTCTCTGTTAATTATGTCTCTCCATCTCTAAAATAAAAATCGCAGCCATTTATTGGGCTACCCGGTCTTGTGGTCGTTTTTATTTACGTGGAACTTCATTAAGAGCCAACAGAGGACAAAAAGCAGCTCATTTAGGTGGTGTGCAAAACTGGTTCAGACAATAGCAAAATGAAAGGTTTCAGCATATTCGTGTTCTTGTGCTTCATACTAACAGTCTCGTGCGAGTTGGACTACTACAAGATATTGGGAGTGTCTAAAAACTCAGATGTGCTGGAAATTAAAAAAGCATATAGAAACTTGTCAAAAAAATACCATCCAGATAAGAATCCAGATGAAGAAGCTCACCAAAAGTTCATTGAGATAGGTGAGGCCTACGAGGTCTTATCCAACGCTGAAAAGAAGGAAACCTATGATAGATACGGATGGGAAGGCTTACAGAAAGGTCAGAATCGGGGCGGCGGTGGTGGTGGTGATCCATTCGCAGATATGTTTTCCAATTTTTTCAATCAAAACCAAAATCAAAGACAACAAAGACAAAGAAAGGGACCTGATAGTTCAACATCTGTAAACCTCAAATTGGTGGAATTCTACAAAGGTGCTACCGTATCTTTCAATCTTGAAATGCAAAATGTATGTGAGACGTGTACTGGTACTGGTTCCAAAGATCACAAGACACACACTTGTTCTGAATGCGGCGGACAAGGTATAAAGATAATGAAAAGACAATTGGCTCCCGGTATCGCTCAGCAAATACAGGTTACTTGTGACCATTGTTCTGGAAAGGGGAAAGTTATTGCAAATAAATGTAACAAGTGTTCAGGTAGTGGTATAGTCAGAGGCGAAAGAAAGCATTCCATATATGTCCAACCAGGATTCCCTAGAAATGTTGTGGAGAGAATACAGGGCGAAGGTGACTTTTCTCCAGATTGGGAGAGTGGCGATCTATTGATTGACATAAAGGAAAGCTCCTCAGAAAGTTGGGGTTATAGAAGAATTGGTAATAACTTGTATCGTACTGAAGTCTTGACATTAAGAGAATCTTTGTTTGGAGGATGGGAAAGAAAATTAAAGTTCTTTGATGAAGATGATGATGAAATCGTGTTGAAAAGGCCTGTTGGTGAAGTTATTCAAGATGGTGAGATAGAAACCTTTAAAAATAAAGGTATGCCAGTTTTGAATAATGAATTCGAATATGGTGATTTATTTATCGAGTATAAAATCATAAATCCAATTGGGAAAAATCTCAAGAGTTTGAAAGATGAATTATAGAGAATATATGAGCTTATACTGTTGATACCTTTGAAACAGAATTGTAGTCGAACTTGTATACAACTAAACTCAAACTAAATTCAGATCATCATATATTAAATCATTGTACTAAAAAGTATTTCAACCGTGAACAGGAATGCCAGCAACACCAATAGTCTCGATATATTCTGGAACAGTAAGATAGTTATACTTAACACCTAAACCTTTAGCCACCTTAGAGCCTAAATCTTTACTAATTAAACCCCAATATTGAGCAACTTGTTCCTTTAATGATGGAATAGTAATACTTGAAGCATGAGCAATAATATTCTCAAGAATTCTTTCCTTTTGATCAGAATTATAAACTTTTCCATAAAGTTGAGCAGGTTGTTCAACATCTATTTCACTGAAACCATTGATAGTGTAGTATGAAGAAGCCCAGATCTTTTCTTCATGATCACGCTTAGCTTTATGTTTAGCAATCAATACTTGTTTATCTTCATACGCTTTAGGAACAACTCCAACGAATTTGCCTGCAGTGACAGATGGGATACCGTTATTGTTAGTTGAAGTATCATCATTGATAGAATTGATTGGTAATATCCTTGATAAGTAATTTGGTCTGAATCCTTGACTTTCAAAAGTTGCAGCACCATCTCTTTGGAAATTACCAGCCAAGAATGGACAACCACCATTAGAATCAAAAGTTCTAGGTTTATTAACTGGTAATTGTTGATAGTTTGCACCCAATCTATGACGATGAGTATCTGGATAAGAATACAATCTTGACTGTAAAACAGGATCATTGGAAGGTTCGATACCTGGAATCAAATGAGAGGGAGAAAAGGCAATTTGCTCAATTTCAGCAAAGTAATTAGTTGGATTTTGATCCAACACAAACTTACCAAATTTTCTCAATGGGAATTCCTTATGTGGCCAGATTTTAGTTAAATCATTGACTGAATAACGGAATTCTTCAGCTTGCTTTGGAGTCATGGTTTGAACATATGCTGACCAACTAGCAGTGTCACCCTTGTCAATTCTCTTGAATAACTCATCCATATTGTGGTCTGGAGCTTGACCAGCTAACTTTCCAGCCTCTTCAAGGAAAATGTTTTCAGTACCAGCGTCGGCAATAAGATGGATTTGAACATAAGTAAGTTCCTCCTTGTCATTAATGAACTTGAATGTGTGGCCTGAGTAACCATTCATCTGAGCAAACGATCTTGGAATACCACGGTCACCAAACATATAAGTGACTTGATGTAAAGATTCTGGATTTTGAACAAAATATTCCCAAGTGTGAGTAGAGTCAGTATTCTGATTCAAATTAGTTTGAGGGTCTCTCTTCTGAGTGTGGATAAAGTGTGGGAATTTAAGAGGATCTCTAATGAAAAAAACAGGAGTATTATTGAAAACCCAATCCATGTTACCAATATCAGTTCTGATTTTAATTGAAAACCCTCTTGGATCTCTTAAAGTATCAGCAGAACCTCTTTCACCACCAACAGTTGAGAATCTCATTGAAATTGGACATTTGTAACCTGGCTCTTGAAAGATTCGAGCATGAGTGATATCACTTAAAGAATCAGTCAATTCAAAATAACCATGGGCACCAGCACCATTAGCGTGAACAACTCTTTCTGGGATTCTTTCAGCATCGAAATGAGATAAAGTATCCATCAAATTGAAATCTTGTAATAATAATGGACCACCTGGGCCTGCTGTTTGAGCACCATAAGGATGATATGGGTAAGGAACACCATTTGAGGTGGCGTAGACTGCTGGGTCAGATTTAGTATTCAATAATTGTTGTGAGGCCATTTTTAATGTTGAATATGAATATATGATTGATTAGTGAGTAGCTATATATATCCAATATTATTCTAGCTATGTTTGGAGGAATTATAATTATGTATCTTCACAGTTAAATAAAGATGATATTGGACTGAATTGAGCTGTGAATAGAGGATAATTTCATTCTTAATATATACATTTTCAATTATCAAGCAAACACCAAACACGGTGGACCATAATTAATAATAAAGCACCTAGATTCATCGCCATCAATAAGCTTTAAGAGGTAAACAATCTGATGATTGCGGTTGCGAATTCATGCACGAAGTCGAAGAGAAGGAAACTTGCTGTCAGCCATTCTGACCAATGGCCTTGGCCCGTTTGGCAATGAACATCCGTGAACCGTGAATCATGGATATCATGGATTGAAATTTGAATAATATCAACAATTCTCGGGGATTCGAAGTTGAAACTCCTCAAAGAAACAAATTGTCTCTTAATCATCGTGTTTACTCTTCCCGTGATTGGCTGGGCTGCTCGCTATTGTATTTCTCTGATATATTTTTGCAACCGCAATTGTTGTTATGTGCAGGATTTCTGACAGATGCCAGAGAGTCTGGAAGGAAATGGATTGTAAATACAACAGCTTTATATAGTTATAGTAGAAGCCATAATTCTAGATAGAGAAGTATTTGAAATCAATTTTATGACAAGCTAATTGACGGCTTATATTTGAATATAACAATTAGCTGGATCATCGAAGACTGTCAACATGAAAGTTAATTTGATCTATCATCTCACATCTTTAATATAGAATCGAAGATGACGTCCGGTCGTGGTTACTAGTTATTATACATGTAGACTGCAAGATCATCCGCGATCTTTATAATATTTAAATTAATATTTAGCTAGTACCTACTGCAAGAATTAGTATGTAGTTAGTAGTTACTAGTATGGTAGTATGTACCTGCAATGAATTAATTACAATATACTATTATTCATGACGGACGTATTATAATGCTGCAATTAGTTATTTGATCAATAATTTATAATTATATAGCAGCTGTTTAATTGATGATCATGATCTCACGTCGCGCGCGATAATTACTCTAGGCAAAATGCAATATTTAATATTGAATTCGTTATTATAATATAAAAATTTTAAAGAAAAGTTGAATTTTTGGGAATTATAAAAAAATAAATTTATAACGCTAAATTGAAAATAAGCTAAAAATTATTTTATTCAAAAAAATTATTTTAAAGATACTCAATATTGCAAAATCAGTAAATATCGACAGATTTTTTTTTTTTATTATTTTAACTTAATCAATTCCTAGCTTATTGTACTACTCATAATGGGAAAATATTATTTGTCACATATATTTAAATATAATATAAAATCTCGAGTTCGTGAGATTGCAGCCATTTCAAAATGGTCAAGTCGATTTTCAAAACGGGCAAATTTTGTATGGGAAACGCTAACAAAATGGTCAAATCGGAAATGAAAATGGTCAAAGGTATAAAATAATCAATTGAAATTAATTGAACAAGGCTCGCAATAAACACGGCTTAAACGTTAGAGAGGGATATCATCTTATTCTTTTGAGATCACTTCGTTAGATAAGCCCTCAATGTCTTACAGACTCAAGGAGAAAACTTAGCTTGGATCAGAGAATATCAGCTTGTTAAAGACGGATCAATGTTCAATCAGTGCACTAACCCGAACTAATTCTTTGAATAAAGGTAATGACATGCTCAATTTTCGAGAGTTCTGTCAAGAACCTCTGCTCCTAGATGCTGTACATCAATACGTAGCTATGTATCAGTTTTACATGATAGTTACTCAAAAATTGAGAAGCTGAGTTTCCAACCAAAATGAATGAAGACTGAAAATTCACTTGAGAAGATATCAGCACAAATATTACTATTGAAGGCCTAACGAATCACTCAGCATTTCGGGATGTCAGTACAGAGTGCTCATTAGATCATTGGCTCAGCGTGTCCAAGTGTTGATTTGATTGCAAAATTATCAGAACCATGAGCAATAATTAGGTTGGGGGAGGGAAGCGAACCCTATCGATATACTGGTCCCCTCGCGGAGCGACCCTCCGAAGGAGGATGGTATAAGGCCTATATACAATTTAATACCATTTAGCAGGTTGATCCAATGACTATATAAAAACAAGGCTGCTGAGCGAAGCGAAGCATTAGCACTCGTTAAATATTATATCGACTTGATCCGATCAGAATTATAATATAATTAATATAAAGTTAAGTTAATTATAAGTGCCTGGGTTGCTCAGGTACGATGAACGACGTTGCTGGTATTAATTATTTATGGCCACGACGCGTATAATATTAATATATTATCATTATGAGGTCTGAAGTCACTGACAAACTGGATATTAAATTATTGGTAATTTTATAGAGCTGGTAGAATTGTCTGTCATTTTTATGTGTCAATAAATAGCCGTCGCAAAGAAAGCATAACACAATTTTAATATTCAACATCTCATTGCTCCACAACTCCACTCCACCGAAACATTAGTCCACCTTGCATTATACATCTCCATCTTATGGAATTTTCGCAAGCGTCGCCGCTTTGCAAATATTACACCAGTTCAGCTTCAGTATGAAGCATGGATTGTATTAATTAAAAAAGAAATAACTAGAGGTGGTTTATATTTCTAAGAAGAGGCATCAATAAGTCTCACTCTCAACACATAATAATTCCAATTCAACATCCAATTAAATTCATTAGGAATTGTACTTTTTATAACTCAATTTACTTATCACTCATATTCCTCATTATTTTTGTTACTTTTATTTTTATGAGGTCTTAGGTCTGCTAGGTGGTATTGGTATATAGGTATGGTAGAAATCTTTTCTGTCATTTTTCTGTGTCAATAAAGGCCCGTCACGGAAGAAAAAAAAATTAAAACGGTTTTGTGGTCTAGTTGGTTATGGCATCTCCTTAACACGGAGAACGTCCCCAGTTCGATCCTGGGCAAAATCATTTTTTATTTTCTTTTTGTTGACATGGTTACGAGCCCGCGACAGCATTCAAATAAGCCCAAATCTAATTTTTGCATCTCTTTAATTATATATATATAAGCTTGAATGTCTACAAAACAGATATATACTAATCATATTCATTTAAATCCCTTCAAAAGATGGTTTCTGCTCCAGAATTGAAGAAAGTAAGTATATAGTGATTAAACAGCCGGATCTGGTTGTTATTTTATGACAAGATACTAATACGTAATTTAGTATATGGATAAAAAATTGTCTGTACAATTAAATGGATCAAGAAAAGTAATTGGATATTTGAGAGGCTATGATGTATGTATTCATGAGTGTTTGGCTAGACATTGCTTTATGATACTAACAAGAAAAATAGGTTTTTTTAAATATCACCTTGGATGAGACAGTTGAAGAAAAGAAAAATGGTGATAAGTTACAAATTGGTACTATTGTAAGTATATCTTTGAAGAGAAACATCCTTCCGCCTGCAGGAATATTTACTAATGGTTTTTAGGTTATAAGGGGAAATTCAATAGTTTCAATGGAGGTATGTATTTTATTTTTTCTGATTAATTGACTTGATTTCGTATTAGAAATACTAATCATCATAGGCTTTAGAGAAGATTTAGGTGTACAATATTAATTGATTTTTGTGGTTTACAATAAATGTTTTAAAGATTTAAAGATTTGAAGATTTCCACATTGTAATTCAACTTTGCAACCATTCGGTATATATCAGACGCCACTCTAAAATCTACGAGACATCTCAATACCATCTTGCTTATAACCACATTTTTCATAAAATCCAATATTATGTTCTGAACAATCTAGGATGATCTTATAACACCCTTTTGAATGCCCAATTTCAGTCAAGCTTTTAATCATTGTTAAACCTAATTTCCTACCTTGTTCTGTTTTATTTACAGAAATGTCTTCAATATGACCCACTATACCACACTCATGGATGAGCTTCCTTTCAACTAATAACATTCCTGTAGCAACAATAACTCCATCTTCATTGGTTATGACATGTGGTTGAAATAAATCAGGTATAGATTCCCAGTATTTATATAACTTTTCAAACGATTCTTTGGAGATCTGTCCAACTGTAGTCAATACTGCCAATGTTTCCAAATAATTATTGGAGTAATCTGATAATTTCAATCTTCTAAATGTGTAGCCTTGAGGCAATCCATGACCTTCAGATAATTTTGTGGACATATTCTTGAGATCTATTTTCAATTATTGAGTGTATGATGATTTGATTTGAGTTTAATCGGTGGCTTGGAGAACGTAAGTTTATTTACTGCAGACTTGTATAGTGACTGAAGAATGAATGATTAGATCTCTGGATCTCTTTATATATTTTTGAAAGATTTGTCGTTGGCGGCTATCTTTTCTTGATGAGAAGAGTATTTATTTGTTTTGGTTTCACGATTTCTTCTCGATCGAATAATGTCAAAAATCTTTTTTTAGATTAAAACGTCTTTCACCTTTGAGCGACTGTTTGCAACACAAAATGCTTTTAATGATTTGAGCGGCAAAAACTTACAGACAGTACGTAGATGATCCAGAATTGTGTTATTCAGATTTATTTGCGGCTTGCCATGTCAAGTCCTTACTACTTAGTCACTTGCTACCATAAGGTAAGCAAATCATAAATTATTTTGCGCTTAATATTGTTAGAATAAATAAACTTATAATACAACATCATTTGATTTTGATCATCTCAAGGGACCTTTAGGCCATCTAAGATTGAACAACCTGGCCTCCAGAGACCAAAACTTGACTATCGACAACTTCTCCAACGTTACCTTCAATTCTTTTCCAGGACCTTATATCGTTAGATTGTGTGTTGATTTCATATACTCTTAATCTTCTTGGTGTACCACCGTATCCACCATATCCTCCTTCACCAGCTGCACCACCATAACACAACCACATGTTATTTACCTCACCGCCTCTGTACTTATCAGCTTCAGAGTCCATGAGACAATAATCATTGCAATGATCATGACCAACTGAAATCACTTTTACACCAATTTGTCCTAAAACTGTTCTTGCACCAGTATTATATTTGGGTGCTGTTACACCTTCTTTAACGCTTCCAACCAATGGTTGGTTAGGAATATTTCTGTATTCAGGCAAAGGGATATGAAAGAATGCCATTGATAAGTGAATATGTGTGTAAGAATTTATACTTGTCTTCAAACTATCATATTGATTTTCCAAAAACTTGATTTGAGGTTCCTTTAACCAATCATAACCTGGATTGACTTTTGGATTTGGAGAATATTTATGAGTATCTAAGAAGAACAACGACATCGCTGGATGCTTCGATGATGATGCTTGTACCGTTAATACATAATTTCCAACTCCATCAATATCTTCAGGCCCAACTTCAGCCAATGAGTATGGTAAATGAGAAGACAATTCCATAACCTCTTGACGCGTGAGTGAACCTTCATCATCGTGGTTACCCAAAGTGACAGCGAACGGTATCTTTCTCTCTATGAAAGGAGCTAATGCTTTCAAAGTAGAAGATTCAGAGTCCAAGGATGATTCGCCAAAAATTTGATCACCTGTCAAAACAACAAAATCTGGTTTCTCAATATCTAAAACTTGATTCAAAAATGCCAATGTTCTTGGATCAGCTTTACAGTTTTTAGCTGTAGACTCTGGAAATGGGTCACGGCATTTACCTTCGCCAGTACTAAAATGTAAATCAGCAACTTGTAATATTTTGAAAGTACCATCAGATTTGACTTTCAAAGTTGGTTTGCGGTAAAGTACTTTTGGACCTCTTCTAAAAGTTAAAAATGCTGGGAATTTTGAGGTGATGAGTAGAGGTGCTTTGAATAATTTCCAATTGGGCCTTGGATTAACAGCATCCACACCGAATAGTATATCAATTGCACTGAGCGATGTTTCTGGATCATATAAACCATATTTTATCCATAACCCATTTTCATCTTCCACCCATCCGCTTTCGTCCAAATGTTTTTTACTTGGGAGTGGATAATCTACCTTTAGGTCGTCCCTATTGAATTCTTGTCCCCTTTTATTCTGGGCGGCAGTTCCTTTATCTGACGATATTGATACTCCTGTTTTTAAATGTTCATCAAGTTTACCATGGTTGTATAAATCTTTAATAACTCTCAAAGGGATTTTACTCTTTTCATTTCCTTTAACTCTGGTATCATTGAGAGGATTATAAACAGCTACATTGAGGATAACTTTTTGATTTTCCTCAACTTGTTCCAATTTTATGCTCTTGGTATATAAATATGTTTTTGAAGACCAAGAGGAACCAAGATATATGTCTTTTGGAATCTTAGTCCATTCCTTCCCCATGCCACAGTTCTTCTGATATTTGTAACATGTTTTGAATTTCATATCAAGTATTATTGATTCCGGCTGATTGAAGGAAGGTAGCATGACTTGAATTGATTTGGGTAATAGGTGATTCTTATTGGCGATGAGCAAGAGAATCAATGTTACCACTCCCAACAACCCTATATAGGGTATTTGACGTAGCCATCTTTTGGGAAGGCCTACCATTGTAATTATTTGATAATTTTATGAATTGGTGTAGTTGTAAGATCTTTGTTAGTTTATTCTTTTCGAAATTCGTTAAAATGATTTTCTAAAATAAACCGATTTGAGACGCTCCCATCACCATGTTCCAGGAAATTATACAACTGATTTCTGGTCTATCGAAATCGCTGAAAAATACCTCAACTTGCCACCAAACACACGCTCAGTGTTTGTAGTTGGCATCGACGGTTCAGTGAGCTTCCATTACGAATTGCTAGTGAGAAATCAGAACGTAGTCAATACGTCTTTTGCGGTTCTTCGCGGTCGTACCATTAACTGATCTTTCTTCATAATCAAAACAGTGCGCATTATACCTATGTTGTAGAACTTTTTAGGAACTACGCATTGCCAATGATTCACAGTTCAAATCTGGTCCATGAATACTTTATATAGTGATACATTAGTTATATCCTAGTTAGAGAATTCCTTTGCTTTGTTGGTCCAACTATGGACCAGCTAACATGTATACTCGTACAGTTGAATCAGAACCAATGCATTTTACATTTCAGGGCATTAAATTATAGCCATCACTTTTAGCAAACCATTAATTAGTAAATCAATATACAATATTCACAATAACATCAATCATTAACATAAACCATCGATTTCAGCAATTTTGGTATTCCTCATTCATCTGCGTTAACACGCCAAGTTGCAACCATTTATTAGTTAGTTATCATCTGTTGATTTCTTCTCGCTGGCGTCTATGTCCAGTTTGCTAACTGGGACCTGGGGTCTATGGTCGCCACCTTGAGTAAGACCGTGTTTAGCTGGATGGAATACAACATGATGCGGTTTGCGGATTGAGTCCAATGAGACAATTTTGCCACCAATGTTGACCTTGACATCCTTTGGTTTGGTTCCATCTAAGAAATGCGCAGATTCATATTTCTCTTCTTCTGTTGGCGTTTTCTGATTATGTTCTCCCATACTGTCGTATTGAAGCGTGAAGGCGGATATGGCAATGATAATTGATAATAAAAGTGCGGTATATCTGAAAGAAAACATCCTTTGATCTCGGCGGTTAACACATTTATATAAAATTTATGTAGCAAGGTCTTCGGGCGCCGAGCAACGCTGAATATTTGTACTCGATATTTGCAACAATATTTTATCGCGTCATAAATTCAATACAAAAAAAGGAAAGAAAAAATATATACAATTGTAGACTTCCAAATATGTTTATTCTTTGGACATGATCAAAGTATTGAGAAATTGATCCGACAAAAGCTCTATCGCACTTGCCCTCTTTGTATAATCAAGTTCAAAAGTTTTCGCTAAGAAGGCCTTTGCTTCAGTAGTACACCACTCTGGAATTTCTGGTGCTGTGTGTGTTCCAATCTTGAATATAGCTTGCATCTGTGTGAAATCTGGGAATGGATGTTTCCCTGTAAACATTTCAATGATTAGACACCCCACGGACCATATATCAGCTTTCTTAGTGTAAGCGGTCTGCTTCACAACTTCGGGCGCCATCCAATAAACAGAACCTTGCAATGATGCTCTTCTGCTTTGCAACGAGTCATTGACCTTTTTGGAGATACCAAAATCACTAATCTTAACTGTCCCTTTGATATCAATCAAAATATTAGCACCTTTGATATCTCTATGGATAATGTTCTCACCATGTAAATAATTTAACCCAATTAATATTTGTCGAACAAAATTTCTTATCAATGGTTCTTCAAAGGGTCCATAACTATTCAACATTGATGAAACTGATCCACCAGGAACGTATTCCAAGAAAATGTTCAAGAAACTGGTATCGGTAGATGAACCTAAGTATCTAACAATGTTCTCGTGATTCATTGATTTCAACAATGTCATTTCATGTTGTAAAGCTTCAATCATAATTTGTTTTGAAGCATCTATTTGTTTGCTTTCGTTACCAGTACTTAACTCGACTTGTTTAACCGCCATCAATTCTCCTGTTAACGGGTTCATACCCAATGAGACTGTACCAAAACTACCTGACCCAATGACAGCCCCCTTTAGCCAATTTTTAGGACCTAACTCATCACTAAGAGATAACTGGGTCAAGAAGTCCTCATCGTCATCATCTGAATCGTCAGAAATATTCAATAACTCGATTTTAGATTCTCTATTCTTAGAAGTAGTTACCACTGAGAATCTCTTATTGACACTTAACGGGCTTGGACTTCTATTTTTTATAGTATTCAAACTTGTAGCATCATTGATTCCAGGTGGCTTTCTCAACAGCTTATTGATATTATCATTTGTAATTGTACCTGTGTTGAAAGTATCTATTTCCTCAGTATGTGTATTGACAGCTTCGTCAATGGCTGCCACATTGTTAACCCAAACATCACCGACGGTTCTAGGAGAAGCATTTCCACCTAATCTAGATTGTCCACTTAAAATTGAGGCACCTCCACTTATAACTGAAAATCTTGATGAGGATATTTTAGATAATCTGACAGAATATCTAACAGAATTTCTAACAGTAGCCTCCAATTCTTTACTGTGTGCCTCAGGGAAATATTCAGCTAAGTTAGATGAGATCAATTCACTTGGAGGTCTTTGACCAAAGAAGTTTCTAAGAGTTGGTTGGTTTCTTCTAGCTCTTGTCATTGGTGCTGCTCCTGTTGCAAGCTTCAAATTATTCTTCAAGAAAGTCTCATATTTGGCTATAGTCTTCTTTGATACCTCTAAAGCTTTTGGTGATGGAGCCTCACTTGATGGACACAATATTATACGATGTTTTTCAAGTCTATCAGGTGAGTAACATATTGTAACCAACTCCACATCATATAATAGATGATACTCGTTGTTTGAATCAGCAATATATGTATCCCACAGATTCTGAGTTGACTTTATACCCATTTTTTTCAAAGCTTTTTTCTTTATTGATTGTGCATTGAAACATCCAGTCACATTTGCCTTCTTAGTACTACCATCTTGTAAGATGAACGTGATATTCTTGTTTGAATCTGCATCCCTCTGTTCAGAGTTTGTTAAAAGTTCATTAGCACTATTTTCCGCTGAAGAAACATCATACAATGTAACTGATTCTGATACAGCTGAATTAATTCCTGGATGATTGATCATATTCATTAATTTATCAACTGGGATTTGGGCTTCTATCACTGATGATTTCAATTGGGATATTTGTAGTTCCATCTTTATTCTATCACCAACTTTGTTTATCCCAATTTCTTTCAACGAATCAGTATCCAATTCCTGTAGCAAGTCACCCGTTATACCATGATCTAAAGAGTATGTTAGTAATCTTCTTAGTAGTGAATATTCTTCAAATCAATGCATACTTGCCTTCAAAGTTGACTAGATATTGCTGGCAATCTATATCTCTTAGCCATTGCGAAATATCTTTCACCTCTTTTCTTGCAGAAAAAGAATCATTTAATAAATCGAGCAGTTCCATCGTCTGTTATTGATATGTGTAGTGCCCTTATATTGGACTTCCAAATCTGACACTAGTATAACTGGGTTGTTGGTAAGGGTTTTTTTTGGTTAGATGGAGATATTTAACGTTCAATTCGATATTGATTTGTGTGTGCCGAACTTACATACTCGGGATCTGTAGTATGTAGTATGTATATAGCTTAATATGCAGCTACATCTAGAATGGGAATATATAAACAATCATCACATTAAGATGAGAGGGAAAATATGAGAAGTGAGTGAGCCAAAGACGTCAAATCGTTCAAGGATTAATTATTCCCTATAACTATGAGCAAAGCAAAATACTTTTTTTGGTCTTGAAAGGGACAAATTTACTCTTGATCAAAATTAGTATCCTCTATATAGGCTCTGATAACGCATCATAGTTCCACTCCAGAATTTAGATTTTACAGTTTCCTGGTGTCTTGATTATATTAAGAACTTAAAGAAGAGATGCATCTTTAGTATCATACACATAAACATCCTTTTCCATCACACCTCTACCAAAAAAATCACTGACAATCCTTAGTTTGTTGTCGCTATCAGCAAGAGCTGAATTAAACAAGTCAATCCTTTGCTTAGACTCAAGCTGATTGTTTCTCAATGTCTTAATTTGATTGACATCATTCATACAAATAGGGCAATTCATATGGTCAAGTGATGTGGTTGTTGAGTCAAAATCATCATTCAAACATCTGTGATGGAAAGAATGTTTGCACTTGAAATGGACGATTGGAAAATCTAACTTCAAGTTACACGATGAGCACCTCGTATTTTGCAATACCATCGGTTTTGATATAAGTTCCTTTAATTCTTGTTGTTTAGCATTTGACTCCTTTGTGTAAGAATCAATCAATTTTTCACTATTTTCAATCTCCTGTGTCAATGACTTAATAAACTCTATTAAGTAATTCTTTATCAATCCGATAGTTGATATACTATTCACACTCAACGTTTGAATTATATCTAGCGGGGTCATCAATTTCTTCTCATTAATCTGGCTTAATATGTGCTCAAATTCTTTCAAGCCACATTCACTAAAAATTTTCTCTGATGATATTATGAAATTTAGGCCCAACTTATACAATTCTGGTTCATTTTCTCCATATTTATGCAAAATCTTCAAAGCTCCTTGAATATCATGCGATACCACGCATGATCTAAATAAATCAACTTCAAATCCAGATTTATCTCTAGCTAGGATCTCACCTTCGTTGAAGTCATTTAAACTGGAGATCAATAAGAGCAATGTGTTATCCATCAAGCCATTTTCCTTCTCAGCTAATTTCTTAGCCTTCAATTCCCACTGGCTTTTGATATCCGTGGTATTAGAAGTCTTAGATAAAGTTAAATACATCTCATATAACGTGATCAATATATCCTTCTTGTCTTTCAAGTTCCCTTGATATTTATCATAACTTTCAACACAAGCTTCTAGGAAGATAACAAATTCATTTGGATTATTTATGAAGCTCGCAAATATAATTCTGGGTTTAGGCGGTAAGTAAGTTGGCTCATGAACTGAAAATGTAGATGACGATAATATCGATTGTGAAGTATTGTCCTTATCTGACCCGCCATTACCTGACATGAAAGCCACAAATGCTTTATAGCTTGTTAATGGCGATAAATTGTCATCAGTTAGAGGATGCGTTTTTTCAAGTGATTCAACATTTTGCGGTTCTTGAATTGTGGTAATGAAATCAGATGAACCTTCAGGAGAAAATCTACCAGTGAACACGTTGATTAACAATTGAGTTGTTTCGTTCGGCAAATTATCTAATAGCCTCTTTGAGTATTCGATCAAGACTCTCAATAGCTCATCAATTTTCAAAGTGTATATAAAACTCAAACACCCATGGTAGTTTTCTAAATCATTCAATAATATACCAACGATTAGATTTGGCTGATTCAATTTATATAATAAGTTAATTGATTGTTGAAAATATTTGCACTCTTTAAGTAAATTTATTATTAATTCGTAATCCAATTCATTAAAATTGATAGCAGAGTTTCTCAACTCTCCATTTTGATCATCTAACTTGAAACCGTTTATAAATGCATCAATTTTACCAAGTTGTTTTGATTTGCAATAGGAGCATAACAACAATGTCAAATGATCATTGTTTGATAAGTTCAATTCATACAACTTTGATAAAAATAGCGTCAAGTTATTAATATTGGAAACATCTTTGAATTTCTGTATAACATCCATAATGAAGTTAGTCAATGAATCCTTCATGGATGGTTCACTTAGGACACTTGAATATAGTGTTAAACATGTTAAATATTGTGTCATTGATTCATTGTATTGTTGTTTTTCATATTGATAATTACCGTATCTCAAATTGATTCTTAATAATTCTTCGGGGGATATATTTGAATCCTCAGCTAATTTGATTGCAATCGGATATAAATTTCTTTGAATTACCGTTTCAATTTGCTTATTCAATGATTTTTCATGGATTTTATACAAGATACCATCCGTAGCTAATAAGTAAATATCATTCCACATCGAAAATACCTCAATGACTGCATTTGATATAGTCATATTGAAAGTGATATATTTATTGGATAAATCAATTACAAGAATTCTCGTAGTGATGGAAGAATACGTGGAGTTGATCATCGTATTTTTAACATTCTGACTACTCTCAATTGGTGAAATAATCAATAAATATTCATTGAACTTGAATATCTGTTTCTTTGGAATCTCAAAATTTATACTGTGAGATTTTCCTAGCTGATTGTAATATGTGATTGAATCATCGTTGGCAATAATCAATTCTTGCGTGTTTTTATCAAACGCACAACAATTCAAATCAACACCAGTTAGCTTATCCAATACTCTTGTTGGTTTACCCTGGTTTCTCCCAGCTGTTGAAACAGTCAATATTTCGGATGTTGTGGTAATGTATATGATCTGATCCGTTTTTTCAAATTTCAAACCAGTTATAGGGTCATTAGATTCATAAATTAACCTTTGCCTTGAACCTCTGTCTTTAATTAGATCCCCTCTTATTAAAAGGACTTTACCATTTGTATAACCAATGGCTACTATTGTGAAGTCGACATTGATCTCAAAACAACTTATAGGGAAGGAGTTATCACCATTATTGACACTTACAGTGGTGTGATACTTATGCTCATAATCATCTTCATTTATACTTTGTAGTTGTAAAATCTTAGTTAGGTCCCATAACTTTATAATTGAGGGTAGTTCCTGTTGCTCAGCTAATGTTATCAACAAATTTGAATTTGGTATTGTTTTAGTGAATGTGATGTTGTATCCTAGTTGATAAGCGGCAAATTGTTTTAATAATGTGAACTCTTTCGAGACTATTTTGATTTGAAAGCCGCCCGTGGATAAAACCAAATAATCGAGCGAGGAGCAGATTGATGATATTGATGAGTCTGAATATAGCTGTTGATCTGACCCAAAATTTGGATCTCTTATAGGTGTGTTTTCAAAAAACTGGAATTGTCGCCATGTTGTGAGGGACATATTAGCATGAGGTGTCAGGTGAAGTTTGGGTTTTTCAAATGATTGCGATAGTTTTTGAGTGTCAATTGACAGATTGTGGCCTTTAAATTCACTCCTCTTCAATTAATCAAAGATCTATTTTGACGAAACAGCTTGAATGATATTTGTCTATGGGGTTCGTGTGCATACCAAGCTTTTGCTCAAAACTCGATTTTTTCCACGGAAAAACAGGTGAAAAGCCTTTATGGCCAAGTTGGTAAGGCACCTCACTAGTAATGAGGAGATCGTCAGTTCGAATCTGGCTGAAGGCATTTTTTTAATTTCAAACTTTTTTTGTCCGCATTGCGGTGTGGAAATTCTGATGCTGCCGAATTTCCATCTTTAACATAAATGATCTATTCATGCTCTCCAACAGAGCAAAGGATTTAACAACCAGAAGGGAGTTTTAGTGAGTAGGCAAGACAGGTTATTGGATAACCTCAGGCTGATACTAGATTGTAATTTGTTACTGCATTTTCGGTCACGTGAACCTCACACTACTATCGTCTTATTTTTTTTTTTTAACTATGATGTGTGCTTGTATAGAAGTTTCATACAAAGTTCAAACATTCAACATTAAGTATACACACTACAAATTAATGAAATTTGAATTACAATAATGATATAATCAATTGTGAATGAACATTGAGTGATGTTTGAAAAGAAAAAACATGAAAGAACTATTTGGCTCATGATTCATGTTCATCAATTGTTTTCCATGCCTAAAATAGAAAACGGCTAAAGCTCTCCGCTGAGTCAGCCGAAATAAAATTAGCAACCAATATTTTCCTATAAGCAACATTGGGCCAAAACTGTATATTTTTTAAGGAAACTGGAAACAATCATTTCACTTATTTCGAATACAACTATAAAATTGCTTGCTTTTCCCACCAAAATTTTATTTAAATTACCTGCGAAGAATTCAATAACTAATTAGAATTTAAATTATTTCCAACTGATTAAGCCAGCTAGCTATATATAATATTATTCTGTCAAGTAATATATATATATATATAGAACAATATTCATATAAGAATCAGTTATATATTAATCAAAATACATTATATTAATATAATCAATTAATATAATTAATATCGACAATCAATTCAAAAAATCAATTATGTTGAGAAGACTTTTCACATTTGTTCCAATCCTCCTCCTTGCTGGTGCTGGTTTACTTTTATTCTTTGTTAATCTTTCCGGTGTGAATAAAGGTGTCCTTAGACATTGGTATTGGTCTCAAACTGACACTTCTGGTATTACAGGTGCAAACTTCAAAACTACTAGATGGACAAATTATGGTATTTGTGATGTTGTCGGTGGGAAAAATGAAAATTGTATAAAACATCATCCTGCTTATCCATATTCTCCAAAAGATAACTTTGGTAGTTCATCAAGTTTACCAAAAACTTTTATCAGTAATCGTGATACTTACTACTATTTAACAAGATTTTCTTACGCTTTCTTTTTAATTGCGTTGGTCTTCACAGTTCTTGCCTTGATTCCGGTAGTTGTGTCATGTTTTAGCCTTGTCAGTTCTTTTGTCAGTATATGTACTATTAGTGTTGCTTTCTTATTCGATATAACTGCTGCTTGTTTAATTACAGCCGCTCATACTAAAGGTAAAAAGGCTTTCAACAAAGATGGACATCATTCCAAATTAGGGCCAACTATGTTTGGTTTCACTTGGGCTTCAGTTGCTTGTCTTTTGATATCACTCGTTTGGCTTATTTTCAATACTGGTGTTTCAAGCTCAAAAAAAATCAAAGAATCAAAGACTGAAGATGGTAAATTCGAAAGCAGGTTTGCTGATACCGACTCGGAATCTGTTCATGGTAATAATGGTATATACAATAATGAACCAAAACCTTATGGTGCTGATCAAGGTGTGAACGATCCTGCAAACAAGTCAACTGGTATCAATTTTTTCCGTATAAATAGAAAGAAAGCTACCGTTGATGATGGTGATGTGTTAAGTCAAGATAGAGTCTAATAATTAGATTCGATGTTTTAACTAGTTCGCTTACCAAACCACTAACTCATTAATTTACTGACAAATTGTCTTCCCATTCCTTGCTTCAAAGTATTGATACCTATTTTTTAGAACTTGTTTATGTTATTTATTATCAGTTCGTCTTTATGCTTATTGATTTTATTATTTATACTTTATAAAAGTATTTCATTTTTTTCATTTCCAGTCAACTAATTATCATGCTCCCATGATATTTTTATTCGTTTTGATTTAATAGCCTTATAGCAATTTATACCCCTTCTTGAATATTTGATCTTGGTCACTTATTTTATTAATAATAGCTGATTAAACTTTAATTCTGATTGTTTTCATCCATAGGATAGTTGTAATTTGTAATATCGGCAAAGACTCAATGAGTTGGAAACTGATTTA